>SHCU01000130.1:247065-287491 GCA_004307685.1 Ceratina australensis | reverse complement strand
AAAAAAAATGCGTACAAAGTATTTAATCCGGAAAGCTGATCAAATAAAATGCAAATCACTTAGATGCATTGCAAATAACCGGTTCGTCTCGCCGGCAGCTCTTGTCAGTTTTATCCGCGTAACAAAACTCGAGAGCGTGGAAAACGATTTTCATCGATGAGCAGCGTGTATGACGCGTATAGACGTCAAATAATATTCATCGGCGCTGATTTATCACGGTCTGTCGACGTGGATCGATCGACGGAACCGGTGAGAGGCGACAAAAGGTGACGGCAGAACGGATCGCCTAAGACCAAATTGTCGAAGCAGCCGCGTCGCGACGCGTCACCCCGCGGAAGAAATAAAGGTTGACGTTACGTGCCGAGCCGGAACCGCAAAACACTTCTTGTCCCGTTCCCGCGACAAAACCGTCGTCCCCGGGAACGCGGGTAGGTATCAGGAACAGCGCGGCGGAGAGGGAGGGGGGAAAAGGCAGTTTGTTCCTCTCGCGGCTCGTTCTGTCGCGTGTCGAGGAATTGCGCGTAACGTTTGTCACGAAAACAGCCGTGAAATGTATGCGGCTGCCGTTCCCTCGGCGACCCTCCGCTCAGTTTCTCGGCGAAGTTCCTCAGTCATTTTCCCCAGAGCGGCGGTTCTTAATCTGACGTTCCCCGGAGGCCTCGCCGAGCCGGCCGCTCGCGCGAATTCTCCTGAAACCACTCCAAATGGAAACTATGTATTTAATTCGAATCCCTTTTCTTCGCGGAACATGAAAGGTGCAATTTCACGAAACTACGGGTTTAAAGGGGTAGTCTCCGATAGGAACGCGATAAGCCGGCGATGTCGTCCAGAAAATTAGCCAGAATTCTCGCCCGATGACTTTCCGGTCGTCGAGTACCTCTGCTCGAGATGTCGAAAGTATTCAATGTTGGATTCCGGGAGAAGGAATTAAGCACAACACTTAGTTAATAGACTTCTTTGTTTCGAGACGGTGAGATCTGTGTTTCAGTACTGACTGCCGAATTCTGTTCACTCGTGGCAGATGTATTAGTTACATATGATAAGATAAGAGGTGTCTGAAGCCCGATCATTCAGATAGAAATCGTCTGAGAGGACAGATCGCAGAGAACAAATTCGAATTTTCGGAGATTACTCCATTTTGGATAGTCTTCCGTACATACAACCTCTTTATAGACACAAAAAGTATATGTTATTATAGGAAAAGCGACTGCCCCGGCTCCTTTTCAAAGTCTTCGCGCGAGTCCGTCAAAGTCCCAACAGGAGTGAAATACGTTCGAAAGGGCATCGGTAAGCGAAACGTGAAAAATCGCTGCGTCGGCAGGTCGAACAAATCTCTGTAAAAATATTATCTCTATTACGGAATGACATCGGGCGGCGTTGCACGGTCGAACGGGCGCGAAGTTTCGCGAGAATGGGTGTCCCGCTTTAGCGGGCTCGTACCCACCGCTGAATGCATCGCGCACCGTGCTTCCTCGTGTTGTCTGTTTTCCAAGCTGCACCCACCCGTTTTTCTTCCGGCCCGCGGCCGAGCCGGGATATCGCGCCGATGCGATCGCGTATTCAACGGGACCTCGCCTGGCACTAGGATGACTTTTCATTGTGATCGCGAGACACGGTTCCGCCTCCGCTAGTTTATCGGCCGAAGAAAGAGCCAGCTGATACAAAGAGGAACACTTTACCGATTAGCATGCTCGCGGTACCGAAGTACCGACACTCACGACGAGGTCCCTGGGCTCTTCCGTTTCCGCCCGGAGGGGAAATAGACGCGCGCGGATCATGACCGGACGTTTAATCGATCCCCACGCAAATCCGAACGCGGTATGAAGCGCATCGTTTTATGGGTCAACGGGTTACCGGTCGCGAACTCCTACCTCGGATGAATTCGGACGAAACGGTAACTTTGATAATTTGAATTAATTAGAGCGGGCAAACGTTTGAACGTGGCCAGAGTTTACTGACTAATTGAAATTGTCGGCGGGTCGATTGAAAAATTCTTACCGCGTTCCGAAGGCGACGCTTTTTTCCTAATCGATTTGTCCTAATCAAAGTAAACTCTTGGTGGTTACAGAATGTTTAATGAGAATGAGAAATTCGTAATTGGCAGTGTTCGAATATGGTTATTAAAATGATCTCTCGTTAGAGAAGTTCATCCCGCGTGATACGCTTCTGAAGGAGTATCCCCTCATCGGGAACAGTGATCGAAGTATCATAAGCTGACCAACAGACGCTACCTGATAAATATGCAATCCCTGGATCCGGGTTACTAACAAAGTTCCGTTCGGCAAAGTGAGTGTATCGCACGGAATCTGATCATGGATATGGGTATCGGATACTGATTCTTTAATTACGTTAATGTCCCTTTAATATGTACGGTACTCCGGTATAATTTATAACACCATCACGATCATGAAAGTAAACGAGTTACACATATAAACATCACTAATAGAATAATGTACGTGCTATGGAGAAACTCGTAGCAGTCATTCATATTTTTCGCAAATAATTCAACAACGAGATGTTGAATCAATGGAAATTGCTAAAAAAAGTTATCGATCGAGGCTAATGTATTGCAACCATAGACTTGGTTCCATAACGAATGATAATAATATGAATGATAAAATGATAATGAACTCGGCAAAATGAAAAATTCCGCCATTAGGATAGTTTCTAATTATAGAAGAACTACTCTTTGTGGTCCTAGTATTCAAGAGCGTTATTGTATATACCGTTTTCTCAGCGAATCTGGTCTCTCTGTATAATTAGTTTTCGATATAAGATTTTGTAACGTCAGGTGATCACTCAAATGTTGTACACTTTTCTGTAGCTTAATAAACCTCCTTGAGGTTTCAGAGACATAATAAAAAAAAAATATTGCAACGATAAATGCAAGCCTTTTACAGGGGTTGCTCCGGTTAACGGAATTCGCGTGTCATCGGGTCGACTAGCTAGTTACTGTAGGTTCTTCAATAATTTCGCGCACCTTCACGCACTGCAGCGGCCGCAGGAGAGGGCCGGGGCTTAATATTTATCGCTGGCTAACGTAATTACGTCGCGTTCCATTTACCATGGCCGGGCCAATCTAATTTCCACTCGAAATAGTTCATTACGCCGCGTCGCGTTGAGCACTTTAAACCCTTGATCTGTCTTCGAGTGGATCGACTAGTCAGGAACAAGGGACTGGCCCAGAGCTCTGTCAACACGGTTACCGGTATAATCAAACCGTAGCGGTTCCGGCTGCGAAGATTATGCCCGTAATCGCGGACGAATCGAGTTCGCCGACATGTGAAATCCTGGATTTTGTCACCAGTGATTTAATCAATCTGGCGTCGTGCCGTCATTTAATTTAAATCACCATGTTCGATACACGTGCGTGTGTTAGTTCTCGACGATAGCGTAGGATCAGCGTGTCCATTAGAGAATATTTTAAACGAATGAGAAAAAATAATATTATTATTTACATTTAGATTTTTAATATTATTAAATACAATTATGTTATATATATATAATATTATAATATATATGGTATATTGTATATAACATAACATATAATATTAATATAGTAAAAAAATATACTTTATTATATATAATAATATTAGATATTTAATACGAAAGTATTAAAAATCTAAATAAAGCGTGCGTCCGTTGATCCAGAGTTAAGAAAGATGCGAAACTTGATCGTCGGTGCTACCAAGCTCATTTCTTCGGTTTTTCGCTGATCAGATCAGAGATGACTAAGCGGCTTGGCTTTTAATCGAACAACCACGAAATATCGTTGAGCACGAAGAATAAAGGGAAACGAGCAGAGTACGATTAATAAACAACGAATCGAGTAAAGCGCGGAACGGACGAAAATCGTTCCGGTGAGCTCGCGTGCGGCTGCCGATAGAAGGAGCACCCGGCCGGCGGTACTCGGAGGAACGCCGCGCCGCGAATTAATCGCCGGATCGTGTGTCGACTTCCAGCGGAAGATATTCGTTCCACGGGTAACGAGGTAAAACCGGAGAACCGACTAAAATATCCGGTGGAATATTTAGATTACAAGCACCGATCCGGTTGGCGGAACTTTTCATTCGGCCGACGCGTAAAATATTAGCCGACGCGAGCAAACGCTGCAGCCTCTACTCGATTCAATTGTGAAAGACGGAGTTCTCGTTTAATTCTCCGCTTCTCCAGCGATTGTTCGTTGATTAACTCCAGCCATTGATCAGCAGCCACCGTCAGCAGGCTCGTTACGAAATTTTCATCCGGATTTAAAGTCAACAGCGGACATTGAATTCAGATCGACCGTTCTTAACACTAGGTTTACTGACGTCTCTTGTATACCTATCCCTACGGCACTCAAATTGACGGGTGAATGGAATGAATACAGGTACCGTAAATCTAGTGTTGAGCGTTACATAATTGTTTTCTTGTGTTAGGAATTTTTCATACACTCGCGCGGTGGTCGCCAAGTCGCCAATTGGCATGGGCGAATGGGTGACGAATGATAAAGTGTGAGAGATAGAGGGAATAGAATAAAAGGAAGAGCGTGCCTTAGTTGGGCCCTTAGCTCGAAGATTTAGAAGCGTAATACGAAAACAGGTGAAAAAGAGAGTGCGAGTCTGCGGAACAGTATCATTTATCATTTATCATATACATTAAGCTTTTACTTCAATTCAATTTTTTTTCTTCGGGCTAACACTTGTAACGAACTCGCGTTAATATTCCAGTTACCGTGTCCCGGTCGTCTGACGCGGGACTCTGGTCGGACGGACACGCGTTCCACCGGAAGATATCCACTCGGACGGGCGCCATTAGACCGATTAAAATAAGAAACGAGCCCCCGTGACAGGGTCGCATCGGGGAACTAATTTAAAACGTAGCCTGAGAACGGTTTCTTAGCCCCCCGGGGGGTGCGTAGATCGGTGGCCGTGTTTCAATTAGCAGGAATACTTAGTTCCAACGTGATCGTTGCAACGCCGGGTCTGATCGTGACTGACGCGCCCGTTATTAAATGGAACCGTGACGTTGTGCTCTCGCTGATTTTTCCATTTCACCGTCGCCGGCGTAACGAAGCGGAGCGATACTTAACCGTGACGTCGCGCCGGAGAAAAAGCGTTGCGTTGGATGTATGCGCGGGGTAACGCGATATTGTTGATGCAGGGATCGGTTTTTGAAGTTTAATAGACTTGTTGCTCGACCCGAGAAATGACAAGTTCATTTACGGCCGGAGTGAATTGAATTTTATCACGCTCGGCGTCCGCCCTCGGAGCAGTTCGAACGCGTAGGGAAAGAGTTCGCAGGGAAGGGTAACAGGGGAATTATTATAATGAGATGTACATATAAATTACGTATTAGAATAATAGTGCTAATGAATTTATCGCGGGATACGATATAAACCGAGATATCGGGAGAAGAAGAAATAACGAGGCCAAGCTCTAATGTTATAAAATACTCGGTTAATGCAGTTCAACTGGCCTGTGTGTGTAGGTTAACGTAGAAAGCTTCGGCGCCTCGGGGCAATATTTGAGGCCGTCGGTCTGAAGCGAGAGAGAAGAGCTCAGGGCGTGCTGTAGTAACGTTAAGAATTTTACGAGCAAAGAAAGGGCTCGCGAGGTGCGACGACGCGCTCAAGTGTCGGCGGATTTATGGAAATTTCATATATTTATATTCCCGTAATCGTACATGAATGGACACACGGATTTACGGAGTTATATCGTGTAACGACGAGAAGTTTAAAATATTATAAGCAATTATTATGCAGATCCCTCGTTAACGTACCGTGTACAGTGTGTTTGCTGCTCGTTGAAAATTCTCTGTAACCTTTGATCATATTTGGGAATTTACGTTAACTGAATACGACTGTATCGGAACGCAAGCATGAACTAACTAGTCTCTCTGTCAAGCTCTATACACTTCGTGCCGCTCAAAGGTTTATTGAAACCTCACAGAAACGGCTACTGTAGGACGGATTGCTTATCGGTAACCGCGTATATCGCGCGTCATTAACGGTCTATCAATGAAAGATATCAGATGTTACTCGCTGTTCGCTGACAAATACACAATTGGTTTCTCCGCTCTACGATCGACGCTCTCCGTTTATCGTAAGTATACGTTTCTATAAGTAATCACCGATGATTCGAAATTAACAGCAAACAGGATAGAAGGAAATGAACTCGAGCAGAAATCGAGATGTCGTCGTTCGAATCCGTTCTCGTTTTTTTTCGATTGCCTGCCATTAGAACACTCCATCGATGGGACGGGGCGGAACGATGGATCTTTGATCGAAAGTCCGGGAACAGATTAGCTCCCGATGTAATTTTAATCCCGCGCCGCTGTAGATACTCTCTGCTCGATAGAATGTGACAGGAATAGTAAGGTCTGATCGCAAACACGTTGCTTTGAAGAGACCAGGCATCCAGGGTCGGTTGGTCGGCTTCCACATGCACAAACGCTCCTCTGTACACCTTGATACGTATAAATACAGGGTGTCCCACAATCTCCGGCTAGTATTTCAGGCCCTTGTCCCATGCTTATCGACGTTGCCTGATTCTTCTTGCAACTAATCCATTTTCAGTCAATAAATTATTCCCTCGATAAATTCCCCAAAATAAAATTACCTAGCGATTTTAATTGCCATCGTTTCTAAACACTCTACACATACAAACGATGGCATTAATAACATTACCTAGCGATTTTAATTGTCATTGTTTCTAAAGACTCTATACATAGAAACGACGACAATAATAAAATCGCTAGGTAATTTTATTTTTCAACTGTGCCGCGATCGTTCCAAGATATTTCTTTCGCGAGCGACGGTTACTGATCGGAAGCAAAGCGTTCGCCGAGCCCCGCGCTTTATGGGGTACGCTGTACGTTTCAACGTGTTTACACTGCTATGTAATACACGTGTCACCGTGGTACGTAATACGTGCTACTTTATCCAACGGCGTACAGCCGGTCGATAGTCCGTGCGAGCGTTAACGCGATAACCCGATAACCCGATGCTCTCTCCATCGCTCTAGAACCCGAGTGACATCCCAAGATCGGCCGGCATTCCGTTATAATGAGTTTACGTATAGGCAGGTTAGAGTTTCAGTTCCCGCTGACCGAGCCCCCGGCCCCGCGCCCTTCGTTCGGCGGACACGGACTGCCGGGCATCGCATCGCCGCGCCGCCGGGAAGTTTGCCGGAAAGTTCGGCCCCGAAACCTCTCGCGCTCCCACGTAATTCTCCTCGTGAATTAATTGCCGAGCTTCCCTCTGTAATCTTACGGACCGATTGGAGTTTTAAATTAAATTCGATTCGCCGTGGCTCTGCTCACGGAACGACGGCCGATCATGGTGATAGGGGCAAAAACGTGGAAAATAGGAAAAATGAAGTCCGCCGGGGGGATCGTTCAATCCTTAAATCGATGCAAACTCGCTCGGGGAGGAGATAGGGTACCCGGGGTAAGTAGCCACGTTTGGTACCGGTAGTTGCGACCGAGTTCGAATGAATTATTTATGCCTGCTTTAAGACCCCGCTATTCTCCTTCATTGATAACTTCGCTTTTCATTGCAAATGACGCGACGATGCGTGTGCGTGCGTATGTGTGCGAGCGGGCGAGCCTCTTCCCGGCGGCAAGAATACTCGAGTAGGTTTATCAGATTAGTGGGCGTTTTGTGCGAGGAAAGTTCCAACGTCTAAGTAGGTAGATCGTTATTGTAATTGCTACTTTTCGATATGGCGCAAGAAGTTTTACTCATCCCGCAGCTGCACTTTCGCATGCTCTACATCTACCTACCTACCTACCGCACGGTGCCAATTTCGAACGCTAATGATAACAGCGACCTGCAGCGATCCGTTTAGAGTGAAACGTCAAGATTAAAGTATTGACTAATTGAGGATACAATTTGTCGTGTGATTTAACGATAAAGAAAGAAGAATAGAAGATTTGTTCATGGAGTTGGAAGTTTATGTGGGAAGAGGGTTGGAGGAAGAGGTAGAAGCTCTGAGAAGCTCTAAACTTGCCTGCGAAAGAAGAATGTTATGTAAGATATAGAATATAATGTAAGATATAGAATATAATAAATATAAATGTTATAAACATGAATGTTAAGAAGGCAAAGGACATTTCCGTTGTGTACTTCGCTTCTTCGTTTGTCTAGGGACGTAGCTTAAAATCATTCTTCCACGATGTTCGATGAAATAAAACTCGATTATAGTAACCCCGTGTTCCAATACAATTTTTCTATTAATTAAGCTCGCGCGGCACCCTCGCGTACAAGTTATTAAAGTGTTTTGTCATGCGTTGTCTACTTCATTCACGAGTACATTCACCAACTTGGTACACCGGGTAAGCCGCTATGTAATGCGAAACTGAGAGTATGAAACTACAACTTGACGGCACGGAGTTTGTGGAGGGTAATAAACGCGCGCAACGCTCGCAAAAATAATCGCGCCGAGAATTCCGGGGAAATTTCAATTCCGCAAATTTTTGCCACCTCGTAAACGGGGATATTTGAAACAATTTCGATCCGGATATATTTCATACCCGTACCACTGGGAGCAACGATATCCGTTACTATTTTTTTTCGGGGGGTCTTTTTCGATCCACCTGGTCTACGATCAGTGCAGGTAGAATTACAATTCGTCCGAAAGGTAACGCGAATACACTGCGATACCGTAAGATTTGAATTATTGCACGGTATATTATCCGTACATGAATTTCGCAGATACTTCGTAAATCCATTTAGTTTAACCGCATTTATTCTTTACCGGGAAACAAAAGCGTCCGTGATTCCCGGTGAAAGTTTCATAAAGATTTCGCAAGCGTACACGTTGAATTCGACGAGAATTTGTTCAACTACGTCGGCGTATTCATCGCGTCGTTCATTACAGTCTTTTCATATACGTTCCACGGGTCGGTTCGTACAAAAAAAAAGGTAAAACTTCAGTAGATCCACGGTCCTTGTTTTCGCAGCAGGAGCGGACGTTGAACAGAATGGAAGTTTTTCTCGCGTGAAACATTATCTCGCGGTAATCTCATATTGATACAGAGAGCGGAAACTTTCTGACAAGTAGTTCGAGCCAGCCGAAACTTCCTGACTGACGCTCGAAGATCACTGGAAGAACGTGTACTTTAGGGAGTTCGTACGGTCCTAAAAACAAGATTTGCGCTGCCCATTTCCTCTTGCTTCATCTATTCCACCTGAACATTTTCTTCGTTTATCGATCTAAATGGTAGACCCTATAAGGATTCTATAAAATAAATCTTATTTCACTGGCGTAAGTCCATATATATGTATAAGTTCAATTTAATCAATAATATATTGAAGCAAGATTTCCCTATATAAAAATTATTTTATGAAACAAATGGTGAGCAAAGCGTTCGCCGAGCCCCGCGCTTTATGGGGTACGCTGTACGTTTCAACGTGTTTACACTGCTATGTAATACACGTGTCACCGTGGTACGTAATACGTGCTACTTTATCCAACGGCGTACAGCCGGTCGATAGTCCGTGCGAGCGTTAACGCGATAACCCGATAACCCGATGCTCTCTCCATCGCTCTAGAACCCGAGTGACATCCCAAGATCGGCCGGCATTCCGTTATAATGAGTTTACGTATAGGCAGGTTAGAGTTTCAGTTCCCGCTGACCGAGCCCCCGGCCCCGCGCCCTTCGTTCGGCGGACACGGACTGCCGGGCATCGCATCGCCGCGCCGCCGGGAAGTTTGCCGGAAAGTTCGGCCCCGAAACCTCTCGCGCTCCCACGTAATTCTCCTCGTGAATTAATTGCCGAGCTTCCCTCTGTAATCTTACGGACCGATTGGAGTTTTAAATTAAATTCGATTCGCCGTGGCTCTGCTCACGGAACGACGGCCGATCATGGTGATAGGGGCAAAAACGTGGAAAATAGGAAAAATGAAGTCCGCCGGGGGGATCGTTCAATCCTTAAATCGATGCAAACTCGCTCGGGGAGGAGATAGGGTACCCGGGGTAAGTAGCCACGTTTGGTACCGGTAGTTGCGACCGAGTTCGAATGAATTATTTATGCCTGCTTTAAGACCCCGCTATTCTCCTTCATTGATAACTTCGCTTTTCATTGCAAATGACGCGACGATGCGTGTGCGTGCGTATGTGTGCGAGCGGGCGAGCCTCTTCCCGGCGGCAAGAATACTCGAGTAGGTTTATCAGATTAGTGGGCGTTTTGTGCGAGGAAAGTTCCAACGTCTAAGTAGGTAGATCGTTATTGTAATTGCTACTTTTCGATATGGCGCAAGAAGTTTTACTCATCCCGCAGCTGCACTTTCGCATGCTCTACATCTACCTACCTACCTACCGCACGGTGCCAATTTCGAACGCTAATGATAACAGCGACCTGCAGCGATCCGTTTAGAGTGAAACGTCAAGATTAAAATATTGATTAATTGAGGATACAATTTGTCGTGTGATTTAACGATAAAGAAAGAAGAATAGAAGATTTGTTCATGGAGTTGGAAGTTTATGTGGGAAGAGGGTTGGAGGAAGAGGTAGAAGCTCTGAGAAGCTCTAAACTTGCCTGCGAAAGAAGAATGTTATGTAAGATATAGAATATAATGTAAGATATAGAATATAATAAATATAAATGTTATAAACATGAATGTTAAGAAGGCAAAGGACATTTCCGTTGTGTACTTCGCTTCTTCGTTTGTCTAGGGACGTAGCTTAAAATCATTCTTCCACGATGTTCGATGAAATAAAACTCGATTATAGTAACCCCGTGTTCCAATACAATTTTTCTATTAATTAAGCTCGCGCGGCACCCTCGCGTACAAGTTATTAAAGTGTTTTGTCATGCGTTGTCTACTTCATTCACGAGTACATTCACCAACTTGGTACACCGGGTAAGCCGCTATGTAATGCGAAACTGAGAGTATGAAACTACAACTTGACGGCACGGAGTTTGTGGAGGGTAATAAACGCGCGCAACGCTCGCAAAAATAATCGCGCCGAGAATTCCGGGGAAATTTCAATTCCGCAAATTTTTGCCACCTCGTAAACGGGGATATTTGAAACAATTTCGATCCGGATATATTTCATACCCGTACCACTGGGATCGACGATATCCGTTACCATTTTTTTTCGGGGGGGTCTTTTTCGATCCACCTGGTCTACGATCAGTGCAGGTAGAATTACGATTCGTCCGAAAGGTAACGCGAATACACTGCGATACCGTAAGATTTGAATTATTGCACGGTATATTATCCGTACATGAATTTCGCAGATACTTCGTAAATCCATTTAGTTTAACCGCATTTATTCTTTACCGGGAAACAAAAGCGTCCGTGATTCCCGGTGAAAGTTTCATAAAGATTTCGCAAGCGTACACGTTGAATTCGACGAGAATTTGTTCAACTACGTCGGCGTATTCATCGCGTCGTTCATTACAGTCTTTTCATATACGTTCCACGGGTCGGTTCGTACAAAAAAAAAGGTAAAACTTCAGTAGATCCACGGTCCTTGTTTTCGCAGCAGGAGCGGACGTTGAACAGAATGGAAGTTTTTCTCGCGTGAAACATTATCTCGCGGTAATCTCATATTGATACAGAGAGCGGAAACTTTCTGACAAGTAGTTCGAGCCAGCCGAAACTTCCTGACTGACGCTCGAAGATCACTGGAAGAACGTGTACTTTAGGGAGTTCGTACGGTCCTAAAAACAAGATTTGCGCTGCCCATTTCCTCTTGCTTCATCTATTCCACCTGAACATTTTCTTCGTTTATCGATCTAAATGGTAGACCCTATAAGGATTCTATAAAATAAATCTTATTTCACTGGCGTAAGTCCATATATATGTATAAGTTCAATTTAATCAATAATATATTGAAGCAAGATTTCCCTATATAAAAATTATTTTATGAAACAAATGGTGACTGTGAGTCACCTTTCGAGTGCAAAGGGTTAAAAACCTGCCGTATTCCACGAAGTATGAGGAATAACATAATATTCTTTTTGATAATTATCTGCAGGCTTTGAAAATCGACAAGAACACACCAGCTTTCTATATGACTTTATCCCTAATTCCTGTTGAATTTTATCCTTGTGAAATAAGCAAAAATAAATCTGCTCACTAAGATAAATTCATCACACTCATAAACAAGAGTTCTCTAGCCTCTAGCCCTATCTCGATCTTTAAGAGCCGCGGTGCAATAAATGTTTCGCAGGTCCAGGTAGTTACGTTCCTTTGTAACCGCAAGAGTTAAGGATTTCTATCCACATTTTCGTTAGTCTCGTTCATAGCGTCGAGGTGAAAAGACTTCCACTCGCGTCGTCAATAAAGTTCTAGTTCGTCGTAATTAACTGAGTTATTCATTTACTACACCCCATTATATAATTATAAATATATAATAATGAAACCAATGAATTGTTATTACGCCAATAATTTATTTACAGTTATGAGCTCATGATACTTGTATTTTTCTCGGTACAAATGATTCGGCTCAAATATTATCCCATTCATCATCGGTTTGTGCCAGCTTCCGCAGTAAATCATCTTCAATGAACAAATCTGTTTACCAAGTCAAACTGCATTAGATTCAGGAACTGATCACTTATGTATCATGTATGTACGCTATGTGCATGTGCTCGCATATTCGACAGCGGATAAATTGTTTCCATATTACGATACGTGAATGCACGCGCGCGGCCCGCTATGTACATGCATGCATTACAGCCGGTCTAACTTGAAGCTTAGCCGGCTACACGCTCGACGTACGTCATTCAGGTCGTATGCGGGCCAGCGTGGCAGCGTACAATCGTCAAAGCGACGCGTAAAACACAGATACTTGATGCCACTTCGCGCATCGCTGAACCGTCTTTTTACAGTTCTAGTCTCTGCGAGCGGGTTTCCCTTGACGACGCGTCGTTATTAAAAAGCGACGGCCTTCGACTGTCCGCTCGGAATCGCTGCCGCGTTTCCCGTTATCGTCACTTACAAATGACGCAGGTAACGCGTACAAATGACAGGAAGAGTTAACACTTCGACGGCCAAACGTTTCGGAAGAAGAGTTGATCTTGCCCCCGGCTCATTTTGTCGGCTTTGCGAAAAATTGGCAGGCTTCATCTAATGATAATTCTTTTGTTTGGTTCATTGATGACTCGAAATTTATGTTGGAAATGGTCTGTGATGGGTTTAATCTTGTCCAATCGGTCTTGACATTTTTCGTTATCGTCGAAACGCCAGTATCCCTACATTTGACGAAATCTATTTCTTGGCATGGCTCTTCCAAAATTGGTGTGCAGATTAATGGACCTGTTGACCAGTGTCTATCTTTTTTTTTAACATTTTTACTAATCCCATTGGAGTTATTAAAGCGAGAAACTTTTTCATCTCATGAATGTCTGTATCCGTCTACTTCCTATCTTTACTTTCTTTTGATTTGAATTTGGCTCGTGAACTCACGTGTACTTGACGTGACTTTGGCCGTCAAAGTGTTAACGTCGCGCAGGTTAATCGTTTAATCGTCGGGCGGTAGAAAAACATTTGAGATTATTTATCTGCAACGCTTTTTCAACCCCAAAGCGGGAAGAACTTTTTTAGCTACGGGTGTAATAACTCGCAGGCTGTTCGCATCAGCGCAATATGAAAACAATTTTACTGTAGAGTGCAGGTGTCGAATATTGGCGCGCGAGCGCGCACGTATAGCCAGTTTCGGGATATAATCACGTTCGCGTCGTTAAAGCGAATTCGTACGAGCCGCGCGAATATATCACCCGGTGTCAGTTTCGGTTTACGTTCGAGCGAACAAATTGTCGGATGTTTCTTTCGTTCGAAAAATGTAAATCAGGAAAGTTGCTTTTTCCCTTTACCATCCGCTCAGCGGATTGTTTAAGTCATCCACATTTTTTGACTCGCATAAAGAGATCGATCGCGTGATCGGATTGGATACCAGTAGTTCACGATGAATTCGTCCCGATGATTTTTCACAAGTTGCTGCTCGATGAAGAAACCTTAAACTTTCATTAACACTAGACTGCCCAAGGAAGTCATTTTGACTGCTTTTAGTTCCAATCAGAAAAATAATTATGTATTGTTGGAAATGTGTGTAAAATTTGAATTATATCCATGCAAAATTATGTTTGTGCTGCAGGTTTACCTTCTGTAAATAATTTTGCAAGTAATCAACTTAGATTTAGATTTAGCTTCATTAGAAAGTAAACTTGACAACTTTTCAACTGATTTCACTAATTTCTACCCTTTACATTGTATTTTACTTCATTGCGTAGCATCTCAAGCTCAAACGTTTTTTACTTTTTAATGAAAAAGTCAGTTTTTAGGAGATATAGGTATACATTAAGTCTCAGTCTTTCTAGCGTCAAAGGGATCCAAGTTCACGGCAGGTTTGCAACGCGTAATTGTTAGACCATGTGCACCCGGGGCTCGCGCCCTCGCGCGTCGAATTGATCGATGACGCCAATGACTTTCCCGGCTGCTCGCGTTTTGCCCTGGCATTATGTCGCGGTAAGTTATGAGGAACGCGTTGCGTCGTACAGGGCCGGGCTTCTGGTGTGTGACAGGCTTCATCGTCAGATGCGCACGTACACCGTATTATGCACGTTCTCGTTTACGCGGATATTGTCGCGCACTCGTGCGGGTACACGTATTCAATTGTCAGGACCGGTCGCATTGTTCGCCTGCGTACGGCCCCCCGATGAAAATCACTCGTGTAAGACGACGCATCCCCGAATCATCGTGACCGCCTCGTTTCTCGACAGGTTGGAAAAGAAAGGTTCGGGTCGACGCGATCGCGTGACGACCGCGAGACACTTTATATCGAGCGGAATGCCGGCACTCATTGTCGATCCTCGTTTGAATTGCAACGCGAAAACTCGAATGCGAACGGACGTCCAAAGCGGGTTTGCGTTTATGCAAACCCTGGAATTAGGCCACGGTTGAAGACTCTCGGCTGCGAGGGGGGAGGATGCCGTGCGAAAGGCCTTACAGAAAGTTAGGACTGCTGTTCGGTCGCAGCAACATTTTGCTCGTTTCACGGTTTAATGTTTCGCACGTGATTCGCGGTATCTGTTCATCCGCTTACGTTTGTTATTTCGTGCACATTGTATCGTAGAAAAATTTGCAACGCCTGGTTAACGATCATGTTTTACGGCGTTACGAGTTTTTTTATTTTTGTTCTACTATTTCGTTGCGCTCGCGATCGGCTCGGGAGGCAAGCTTTTACCCCTGGCATTTATGATAGCGGCGCGGATCGTATGTATACAGATAGTTCCTAATTCGAAATTTACTCCGATGGGAGAAGTCAATTTTCTTGAATTGCTTGCGAATAATGTATGGTTTCGTGTTTCCTCGCTATGCGATTGCACGTTGTTGAATTTTAAATTGCACAGACGGGATAGGAGAATTCTTACGACTAGGGCTTCGATCGTGTAAGTCTCATTATCGGAGGCACAATGTAGAAGGCCGTGCACGATGCGAAATAAGTCTGAGAGAGTTGAAAACATCAGCCGCGTACACGCAGTTACTTCCGTCTTATTTATCGTTTTTATATCAAATACTGTTCGCGGGTTTTCCGCTCAGAGTAATTATTTTCGAATTTCATCAAGTTGGCACCAGCATTAATAACCGCGTTGGCTTTTTTCTCCAGATTTATTGTAATTTTTCTGCGAGTTTGCCTTTACGTTATTTTGTTGTGCATCGAGCGACTATTCTGCTGTTGGGAGATTTTCTCTACGCACGAAGGTAGGGAAAAATTCATTCCTCCCTCTTACGAGCTAATTACACTGTGTTCCTCGCGGTACAGTCGAGCTGAGAATTTCGCCTAAATCCTTCGAGTCTTAAACAGTCAGTCAACTCGAGTGTCTCGTTCACGCGACCAGCTGTCACGCCTTCTGCTTGCTTAACTTCAAACCTATTCCCGTGTAGGCACGAGTCGCGAAGTCTGTCTAGCAAAAAGGTCGATAACGAATTTTGCATGCCGCGGGCTAGTAAACGGGTCATTAAAAAATATCGATGTACATGAATGGGTGAAGCCAGGCGAAAGAGTTTGCGTCAATTTTAGTGGGCCGTCACGCCCCGCGCCGCAACGGCATCCTGCCTCGGGAGGAATCCCCGAAGCGCACCCGTGAAATCCGCTCACGCGTCTCGCGACACGCGCGAAAATAGTGAGCCCCGCGGTGCTTTGCCCTCTAGGATCCACTCGAAACCCGATTCGAACGTGGAAACATTCGAGCTTGTAACATGTAGCCAGTCAATCACCCGTCTGGTACATTCTATATTCCGCTGTTTCCTCGCGCAGCACTCGGTTCACTTAATGCTTCACCGCGATAAAATGATAATCTACAGTGAGAACTGTTTTTGCGCGGCACTTTTTTATGCGATTTTTTTGTGCGATTTATTTTTAGGAATCTCAGCGACGTTGTCACCAGTTTAATGTTTCTTATCAGCGTACAGCTTCGGACAATTATTCTGAACCCACTACTGCTTATGTGTGAGTTCTCTAGCGAGACAATATTCACAAGTAGTAAGAAATCTATTCGTTTATGTTCAGTGCTCCAGGCTTAAGCATTAGCAGCATCATCGGAGCATTGAAACATAAACCAATAGATTCCATCCACCTTATAGTCCGGACCTCGCGCCAAGTGATTCCCACCTGTTCTTGTCTCTGGCGAATGATTTGGCTGGTGAAAAATTGGCCTCGAGGGGAACTTGTAAAAATCGACTGTCCCAGTTTTTTGCCAATAAGGACGAGGATTTCTATGAGAGAGGCATAATGAAATTATCTTCAACATGGCAACAAGTTATCGAACAAAACGCCGCATATTTGGCTTAAATCGTATGATTTTAACTATGCTAAATAAGGCCTTCAATTTCATGCAAAAATAATGGATTACTTTTTACTAGACCTGATATATTTGTCAACTTTCAGTCGCAAGGAGCGTAGAATCGCAACCGAGAATTAAACAGAAATGATTCAAGCGGATCCGACGGTTCTTTCATTAAACATTTTTATACCACAGCGAAGTAGAAGGAAACTGTGTAAAGTATAGAACCCAGATTGAACAACGCAAGTTTAGTTACGGCCTCGCTCCATTTCCTCCGTCTTTCATCCTACATTTTAATGCGGCCCATTGTTTATCTTAAGGACGAAAACTGGCAAGATGGCCGAAACGTGTCTGAAAGCGGGCAGCGGAAACGGGGACGTAAAAAAAAGGGGAGAAAAGGAAAAACAAAAAGGATACACGCGTACTGTTCGCGAATGGCGAGGAACGAGCAGCTGATTCGCGGCGAACAAAAACGTTAATTTACGAGCGCTTTAACTCATCCACTCTGGCGCTTATTAGGCGGTCGGAGAAAGTTAATTTACCCGGACGATGGGGGGCGGCCGTTCTAAATGAGAACTCTCGCGAAGCAACAGTCCCGGGGAATCTTCGTTCCCTCTTGGGTCCGCGGGTCGGCTCTCTCGTTACGTCGGTGAAATTCTCGACATTTTCCACTAAATGTCCGTTTCGTGTTAATGAACGACTTATCTTCGTATTTACCGTCGCCGCGTACACGGCCAGGGGCCGGAACTCGTTTACGGAAGTTGCCCCGGCTACTACTCGCCTAACTGTAGCGTCTATCCGCGGGATTAATTGAGACCTCGGCTGCGCTGGGGCCTATCTTGTTATCTGAGCAAATTCCGGATTCCTGTTAACTACTCATCGATGTTGCTCGAGAAACACCCCGTAAAACTCTTTACCGTGTAGATTATTTACCGCGCCTGGTTTCTTAACACTAGATTGCCCAACAACCGGCTTTTGGGCAATATACGTACATACTAAGTGTCAGTCTTTCTAGTGTTAAAATCATTCTCCTGATACAGCATATAATTCTTCCTTAAATGAGGAGAGAAGAATTATTGTAGCGGGGGAAAATACTAAACGATTTATCTGCCTTGAACTTTCTCACGACGGTACACGGCAATAATTTATCGCCGTTCATAAAGACGTTACGCATACGTACTTTATCAAACTGTAACGTTTCAAACGTTAGTTTATAGCAGCGTTCAGTGCTCCGGTACCTGGAAATAATGTATCGAACGCATGTTTCCAAAGTACTCTATACGCTCCCATTTCGGCGTGGTTTCCCGTAATTGAATTCGTTTAACGGCCAAAAATTCCAGCTTACCTGGCTAGAAGTATTTCATTTTACGACACAAAAGGAACCGCACCTACCAGCGGATTTCCACATCCGTCGTAAAAAAAAGAACGGCAGGGAAAGCGCGTTTAAAAAATTCTGCAACGTTTTGTTCCACGAATTTCTCTACATCCTCGAAATAAGAATTTCAACCCCCATCCCCCCCGGGTCCAACGCGATAGAATTACTTCTCGTCACAACTCCCTCGAAAGAACGTTTCCGCACCGGCGAACGAATAAACCGAACAAAATAAACAGTGGAAACAATTCGACCCGAAATCTTATCGTTCCCGTTTTAACGCCGCTCGGCGAAAACGGTGTTTCGAACGGGGTAGGTAGGCTCTCGGCGGAAGAATCAGGGCAGAAAATAACTCGTGACACCGGCAGATACAAATCCATAACTCGTTTATTAAGAAATACTGTATTGTTCCGACAATCGCGAAATGGTGGTACGAATATAATGGCTCTTCAAGCTATGAACGCTTCGACGCAGTCCCGTCTCGGTATCGGTTGGACGCCTGCTGCTGCTGCTGCTGCTTTCCCGTCGGCGCGACTGGATCGAACGCAGCCGCCGAACTCACGGATGAACATCGGCTTCCGCGGCTGCAACACGAAATCGATCTCCGCCCGGATCCGCCGTCCGTTCCCATTCCACATGCATGCACACACATACACACATACACACATACGCGTACGTACGTACGTACGTCGCTGCTCGTCCGCGCTCCCATAAATACGATCAATCCTCCCGTGTTTTAAAAACAACGTACACCGAACGCTTAAGTGAAGCAAGTTACAACATCAAGGTTCTCTCCCGTCGGTATCTCGATCCGACCCGTTCCTTAACACTCAGGGTTTAGCGCGTGGATCATCGTCCCCTCTACCGTTAATCGCGCCTCGATCGAATCGCTCGGACGTCCGAGTAATTAAACGTACCCGCCCGAGGCGATCGATCATTGCGCCCCGTGTCGCTATAATCGTCGATATGAACGCGTGTACACTTTTGCGGGCGTTACGACAGAGAGAAGACGTGTACAAAGAGACAGACACAGATATTACGCTGGTTTCGGTCGCGCTACCCTAAACCCAGCCGATTCGCTGCCGCGAGCGAACGGTATGAGATTGGTCGATCTCCGTAATCAATTAGCGATCTCGACGCGTGAAGCTCGTTGGCTCGAGGAGCCGGTGTAACCGGCCGCTTGTTGTCTCTCGCGGCGAGACGGCCGACCTACCGGTTCCTGAGGAACTCGAGGCAGAGGAGCAGCGCGAGCGCGAGACGAACCGCCGGGTGGAGCCGCGGCGTGGATGGACCGCTGGTCGACGCGAGCGCGTACGCGTACGACACGTAGCACTCCTTGTAGGACTCCTGGTTCAATCTGGTGACCGTGCAGTAGTGGTGGAGGGCGCAGGCTCCGTTCAACGGGCCCCCGCAGCCCCAAACCTGTTCCACCTCCCGCGGCAGCGAGACCGTGTTGGCCGCGTAGTACCTGTGAAGAAGACGTGAATGCGTAGAAATAGAAATTACTGTTCGTCACTCCGAAAATATGAACAGAATCGGTAGAGATAATTGACGGGCGCGGTAGCGGCCGGAAGGCAAGTTTGACATTGCGATCTGTTGACATCGTTTGGTTTTAATATCGTTTCATGTGCTCCTTTTCAACTGAAGACAAATTTTATTTAAAAATATTCTGTTAATACAGAGATATCATCTTCATTTTCAAGTAATCAATTTTGGTGGCAATTCGTTATAGAATAAACTTGATTAGAATCTTTAAACTGATTTCACTCATATCTAGCCTTTAATTCGTATTGATGATTCTATTTCATTGTGTTGCATTTCAAACTCAAACTTGCCACTAGCTTTGTAACACTAAACCTACCACGGTCAAATGACCCTTCTTAAATTAGTCAATAAAAATACAGCGCAAATAGTTTTATCACATTGTTAAAAGTGTAACTTAATTTGATGTCAAACTAAAATATTAATGCAGTCAAATGTACAAAATGTCAATATAGCATACTTGTGTGTAAAATCTGTCGATAAATTTACTGTTAATAAAAAAGTCCCTTTTTTGGAGATTTGTTATTTACTAGCAACGAGTGAAATGAAAACTGTCACGAACAAAGTATACATGAAACAGCTTTTCTTTTTTTTTATACACGATAACAATTTCCGTTGTAATACGCATTTTTTTTGTGAGAAGTAAACGTGTCTCTTATAAATCTAGAGCTCCAGCAGGAAATTTGGGTGGCGCGCACCCGTATCGGGGCGGACGGTCGTTAGCATCGTAATGGCGCGATTGCGTTGAAAAGGGTAGACAGTTATCAGCGTCAACCGGGCCGGCGGAATTATCGTGCCGGATAATTGCTCGAGAAATATGGAAATTATTAATCCTTGGACACGACGGGTAGGTAGGTTGGTTGCACGGAGCGAGCGCGGCAGATACAGAGTTTAGAATCGTGCTCTGTCTCACGCAATCGCCGCATCGGATCATGTAAATGTTGCCGGACGCGAGCGACGGTGTCGAGCAGTTTCCCGCCCTCCTCGCTCCCCCCGGCCCGATCTCCGCTGGATACAGGTGCTGCGTGGTCGCGTAACTTTGTCACGAGCAATTTGCGTCAGTCATCCGTTAACAGGGGCCCTCCGGCTGCGCGTCGGAGGAGTTGTTTTCAAGGTTCCCGGCGTGGGAAACGCAAATTTCACGCGATTACCGTCGACGGCCAGCCACCGAACATTTTAAACCGGAATTAAATTATGAGATTTCGTACCGAGTTTTCCCGATTCGCGAAAACTTTTCAAGATCTCGAGAGCGCGAGGATTTATTCGTTCCATGTTCCGAGCACGGCTCCGGCTCGCCCCTTTCCCTCGCGAGGAAACGTGAAAAATAAAAAATCCCTCTGACCGTTTTATTTCTCTAATTATATCCAAGAGGTTGCAACAAGTTAAAAAAGAGCTGAATTTTATTTCTGCGAAACATGGCATCTTGCAACGTCCGTTACCTAAGGGCACCGTCTCGTACGATATCTCAAATTCTAAGTGGCTCAGAAATTTCTCAGCCGCGCGGCACCAAAAGGAAACTGGCAGCGGCGAGGAGCGCGCGGGGTGAAAACATGTCAAAGTAACGTTTCATTTTTCCCCGAGCGCGCGCTGCCCCTCTACCCTCGACGGAGTGAAAATAGACGGGGCACACGGGAGGGTCGATATCGGGAAAAGCCGGAATGATCAACGATCCTCCGTCCACGGTTAGGTCACGTATCCCCGGCGTAGATCGGAAGAGAAAATGAAAGAAAAATTTGTCAGCCGATCCGTTTACGTACCTGACGAATGCGTTGTCATTGAATTGCGTGAACCGGTCCGCCAGGTCGTGAAGACTGATCGCCGTGATTTCCTTGAGGTCGTAGTACTCGCGCAGAGTGTACTCGACCGACCACTTGGCCGTCCCGATTGAATTTGCCTCCAGCAGATTAAGATAGTACTGCGTATAGTCCAGCACCTGAATACGACGGGAACAGAGAACGGGGCCGACCCTATATATATTCTTAGCTCTTTCAATCGGGATGTCGCGTAAATAGAGGGCATCGTATGGACGGGCCGGAGATTATAGGATGCGAGACGAAGGGTGGCTCTGGCCACAGCCGACTCTAGACCTAGCCATGCTGAGAATAGAATGGCAACATTGCAAGGACTCCGGCGTGCATCTACCTTACTCTCTCGTGCTCACAGCTTCCCGCCTTTATTTTACTTCTAGAAAGCTTAACCTCCCTGACATCATATCATAATTTCGTTAATTTTAGCATTATTTGCAATCCTATATGGTTCTATCCACTTTTATATGTTTCTGCCATCAGCACCGATTATACTACAATCCCGGATATTTGAATTTTCTCCAAAATCCAGGAAATATTTCACATATAACGAGTCGCAACACTTAACTCTTCCGAGATACCAGAAACTTTATAGCGCGTATATTAACACCGGAGTATTAACACCGAAATATTACAAATTAACATAATTATATGTTTAAAAGGACAGTAATTGTAATACGGAGTAGAAATCTGTCATTTCAAAAAGTAAGACTCCCAAGTTCGCCATTGCTGCGTTGCCAAGTCTCTCAGCATGGCTAGGTCTAATGCTCTGGTTATAAGCGGTTCCCACTTACCTGACCGGTAGTAGTTTCGAACTCGTACAGTCGCAGGCCAGGATTGTTCGGACCCCCAGCGGTTCTCGGAGATATACTGGGCGCCATCATTATCCAGGAGACCGGTAGACCTGATGCCGTGAATGACGACAAGGCGAAATCGGTTATACAGGCGAATACCAATTCTATGATACTGTCGTCTACGTGTGTATCCCGTTGCCGCAAATGACGGCTATAGCCGTCCGATCTTTGGTGATGTGTAGGCAAACGACGGCTACAGCCGTTGTCGAATTAAAAGTGTGCGGCAACGGGTTAAAAATCGGGGCAGGGGATCCCGGCCAGCTCTGAATTTCCGTATTGTTTTCTCGATCGCAAACGTGCAGCAACGTGAGCCCATGGTTTCACGCTATTTTTAGTTACTGATAAAATGGAGCAAAAATTTACCGGCAGACGTCAGACTCTCGCGCAGCTCCTTTAAATAAACACGATCTCGATGCAAACATGTCAGACCGTTCGATAATCGATAAAAAGTGTAACACAAAAGCTGAGAGGTATTCCTAGTTATCGAACGACAAACGCCGGGAATTTATCGATTATCATTTCTGGCCGGGAGCATATTCGGGCGAATGAATCTGACAAAAAGTATGAGTTACGCCCGGGAGGAGCCGATTGACCCGGCCGGGCAGGCAGGCATCGCCATTAAAATCAGCGTTTACACGCGTGAGGTCACCGGAAGTATTCGCCAAGAACGTATTCCCGGTAGTCGTAATCATTAATTTCAGGAGCTAGAGATAAATAGCTCGTTTAGATTCCCATTAGACCACGGCCAATTGACGCTCGCGGCGACGGCAGCATGTGAATAATTATACGCTCGAGGCTTGATGCATTTTATAGATTTTACCGTCAACCCGCATCCGTGACGGAGCGTAATAATAAACTACTGAAGTCACGCGGTTCGCTGCAATTCTTTTGTAACCAAACTGGGACGCGTACTCGGCCAATACGTGTTAAGAACAGCAGCCGTCCATTTAATAACCATCCACGGTATATCGGTTATCGCGTTTAAAAATGTCAGTTAATTATTTTAGTTATCATGCAACGAGACCGGCAGCACGCGTTCGACGAGCGTGCGGTTGACACAGAAGCGAACGGAGAAGAAAGGACTGCTGGAGCGAGAGAAATATTAGATGAGAAAAAGAGAGAGAGAGAGAGAGAAACAGCTACTCGGCGAACCGCACACCGTAAAAGGCTGAACGCGGTGGCTGCTCGCGCATCGATCCGACCGCCTCGGTTGATTCACCGTGCTTAACCGGCGGCCTGCTGCCAGCAAGAAGGGACAAATACAACCGTAAGCCCACCCGGGGACGCACACACGTACGTACCGGCATCGCTGTAAACCACGCGAAAGGTGTCCGAGTGCCAGTGACCGAAGAACTGACCGCGGATGATGTCCGAGTACTCTCGGATCAACTTCAGATACCTCGTGTTGTGACGCTCCTGCAACATCACCGCGCCGCTGTCGCGATCGTCCACACCCGGCGGCGTGTGACCCATGATGTAAACCTGGAAAAATGACGAAACGGTTTTTGAACTCGGTGACATTCCGAAGCACGTTGCGTTACACACGCCTCGTCAATGCTTTCCGAACTCTCGACTCTGGTCACGTACGCATCTCCCGCATGGAATGGGAAGAGGCTTGAGCGAACCTAGAATTCTCCGGAGCATGCCCTAATAAGGCAAGTCCCCACTATAGGGACGCGCTCATTTAAGTATAAAACGGCCCGAGCCCTTAGCCCTTTGGATTAGTTGGGTTAGAGATTCTATACTCGCCGAAACTCTGTCTCTACCGACCGAACGAGTGTAAGTTTGAGAGAATCTCTTAACTTTTCCCCGCGGCCTCTGCGTGTAAATCGAGGCAGGAATTCTCTTGCTAGCAAGAGTTGACCAGAAACCAAAGATTGTACCAAGTAATCTTTTAATCCTTTGACTACTGTTGACGCCTACTGGCGTCCGACGCATGTTGGATACCCGGTACTGTTGACGCCAAATGGCGTACAAATAAGATTTGGAAAAATTTCGCCGTACCCAGTGGACGTCATGAGTGAATTCGTACCGTACCGTACCGTACGGCCAGTACGTGCCAAAGTCTGCCGTAGTAAAAGGGTTAAAGAATATACTCTCATTTCGTCAAACGAAGAATTCGTTTGTTGACTAGTTATTCTGATCTAACCCACTTTCCTAGCTAAAACATCAGAAGTATCCTACTGTGATGCCCGGTTGTTATACACTGGTCAGTTCACACCTTTTCCTATCCCCCTTTACAGACAATAATCGAGCATACCCACTCGGTTACCCGTCTGGAACCCTGACACGCACGTAACCTCGTAACACTTGTAACGCACGCGCTCGAATTTTCCCCGGCGAACGTCGCCGCGTGAACGCGTCCCGATTAAGTAGGCGCGTCGACGAGCAAGAAGTGTTTCCCGTAGAATCACTCCCGCGGTAACTTCCTGTAACGAGCAACTCCCTCGTTAACGACGGCAAACGGAATTCCGTAAGCGTTATCCACGCCGCAGGATCAGCGTCGAGACACGAATCTCTGCCGACGCGGGAGCAGCAACAAGACTAATAATCGTGTACGTTCACGAAATTAGACGCAGCCTACGCTGATCCCGTGCATCTTAGAATGAGCTCCGTAGCTTGTAAACTGGTTGCTCGCGCGCGATCCCATAGAGGGTGAGAGTTTCACCGAAGGAAGTGTAAGATCAACTGTAATGACTAGACGCGATATCCGGCTTGACGGTGCGACTACGCAAGGAGACGATTGCATATACGAGAAGATCAGTCGAACGTATGGAAGAAATCGTAATACGGAACGAACGTGATAATAAAAACGCGGAGACCTCCGTGTAATCTGATTGCCGCGCGATATTTTTCTTATTTGCATAAGTACATCGGCGAGGGTTTCGGTTAATCCACGTGAAAACTGGCGCGCAAAAAGTTGCTCATCGGTCGGAAAAACTAGCCGTAGGAACGTTAATCTCTTGAAACACGAAAACGCGAGACGAACCAGCAAATATAGAGCGAGAGACGAAAGAAACGGTCAAACGACTCGTGGAAAAGCGAGACAAAAAGTGTCCGCGTAACGAACAGTGACGGTGGGAAACGAGACCGAGATCGAGTTAAAGTAAAGACAGAAGCGGGTAAAAATGTGACGGTGAAACCGACGGGAAGATTTAAAAGGAATAAAACCGCGCGGTCCGCCGCGAAGCGGCGGAAAAACGAAAATGTTTAAGAGTTGAAGGTGAAGAGACGACAAAGGGAGAGAGGACGCGCGGCTCATGCAAAAATACGTGAAAAACGACGCGACGGAGTGATACGTAACGCCGGGGAGCAACGGGGCAGCAAGGAATCAAAGGGTTTAAAGAAAAGGAGAAAGGTACACCCGGCGAGAGTCCCTAGAAAATAGCAGAAAACGTTCGTTAGCTGGAAGAATGGGTGCCCGGCGTCGAAGGAGTAGGGGAAACGGGAGCAAGCGGTGGCGCGGCGGCGTTGTCGGCCGGATAAAGAAAAGCTCGTTAAGCTGATAAGAGAAAAAACGTGGAAAAAGTCCCTTTCCATTCGCGCGGAGATTCCTTCTGAACGAATTGCACCGCTGGGAAAAAAGTGGATTTCTTTAAACGGTGAATACCTTCGCCCGAACGGCGCCCTCCCCCACCCGGGTCGTCGATCGTGCACCGGGGAGCGAAACTTTGCCCGCCGAAAGAGATAAGTGTTACGCGGTTCGGTAGGCACGAACGGCCTCGCTCCTTCCGGACATTACGAGCCCGTATATCCTACCGTTTCCCTCGTATCGCGGAACACCAATCTTTCTCGGTACGTCGCGCGCGCCCCGATCGGTTGCGCGCTCCTACCCGTTTTACTTCTAGTTACACGACGGAATATTGAATTCCTTAACCCCGATATGTATTTCGCTCGAGCACGTTGCAACATCTTGTTCGAATCGCTTCGCCGGGTTGTTCACTGCCAGCCTGAGAGAGAGAGAGAGAGACCGGTTGTGTGCTTTATCGGGAACATTTGATCGGTTGCGTACCTGTACGGTACGTACACCGATTGGAATTTGATTGGTATCGCGCTTGTGTGCGACGCGAAGAGGGCGATAGAGTTTAAACGTGGAATTGGAAGAGACAGTTTGCGGAGGGTTTGACAGTTTGTCATGGCCAGCGGCGCGCTGGTTTCCTGGATGCCGGCCCCGAACTTTGCTACATTATAATTTCGTTAATCGCCTCTGATCTTCCGCGTTTAATTAACAAACCACGGCCGGTGTACAACCTTTTGACGTCGACGCGGGTTAACGTCGAACTTTTATTATTAAAGTTACATCGAATCGAATGAATAAGATTACCAAAGAAACGTTAACCGAACTCGAGTTTAATCTGAACTGTAAATTACTCGATTAACTCGGAAAGAAGTTGGTATGCGACTTGGTAAATAACTGAAGTCTGCGCGCAAAAACACGCGAGCAATTAGATTCGAGTGCAGAGCATGGAATCAAAGAAAACGGGGAAAAGCCGCGGAACGGAAATGTCTTGCTCAGATAGGGCAGCCGCGATGCGAATATTCAAGAAACGCTGATCTCGGGAACTGATCTGATGTAAGGTACGAGATTACGATCTCTCCCGTCAAAGCGATTCCGCTGGACTGCGAACGTGTAGAAACGTCTATGGCACCCTTTGGGCAGGTTTCTTGAATTTTACATGCGTCCCGCTCGGCGCACACCTTTCATTTGAAAAAATTCCCGAATTTTTAGACCGCGAGTAAGAAAATTTAGGAAAGTACAGTTAGCAAGAGAGAGATAGCCGTCTCTCTCGAAGTAGGCCCCTCGAGAGAGAGTCGAATTCGGGAGAAAGAGACACAAAGTAAAACACGTTGAAGAGGTTATGCTAACAGAAGGGGGTACTAGGGGCTACTGAACCTTTCTACCCTTATGACTTCATCCTGTTAGTAATCCGTAACCTTCAGCCCTTACTCATAACGATCCCCACTCCTTTAATTTCCGCTTTCTCCGAGTTTTCCTTTTTAAGCTGGCAGAAACCGCAAGCACTTCTGATCCGCATTTCACATCGAACACATTTAATACAGTAATAAAGTCTACTTAGCCAAGCTCAAGAAGTCACAGTTATTTCCGACCTTTCGGTGATCCAATAGTGTCCACGAGTCCGCGACATCTAAATATCAAACGAACGAATTCTCCCTTGTTTAAATTATTTAAATCCCACACGACTAATTCCGTTCCAAATTCCTATCGAAGCTTCGCGTCAATTTTTAAAATACATTTTAATCGAAGATGAAGTTGTAAAACCGAAGCCCGCCGTAAAAGCGATATAAATTTCGGACGCCGTCATAAATTTCGTCTCATAAACTGTAGATAACGCGGACTTTTAATAAAAGACGTGTGCTCCGAGGCTCGGCGTCGTTCAAGATAATCCTCCATATAAACAGCTACTATTGCATTCGGTGCAAACACCGGGGCCACGGAACGAGGGACGTACATAGAGGGCAGTAGCGCGGAAAAATTCCGCGAACTTCTGAGTAGCCGAGAGAAATTTGAGCCGGATCGAAGCGCGGTGCAAACACATCCGAAACATCTAGGTACGATCCGTAGTTCCATCGATCGATCCCCGGTACCGCATCCCGTCTACTTCCGGCGTGCACCTTGCGCCCCGATATTGGCTCGCTACCCCGAAAGGAGTTCCTCTGTTCCGAGCTTACGAGCAAACGGTAGTTCTGTTCGCTGCATCGAAGGAAGCCGGAAAAAATCTGTTTCGGGGATCCGGCCGTTCCGCGGGTTAAAATCGCTAGGGAAGCTGGCTGGCACGCTCGTTGTTCCGCGCGGATTCTCCGGTGACATTCGAACGGCACCGGGGACGTCGCGTTCCGCTCGAGCTCGCGCGGCTGGAAAAACTCGTTTTTCGTTTCGCGTGTCGAGGAAATTAATCCTCGGCGAACGACGCGGAAGCGTTCTTATTCCCGAAAGTGTCGCGTCGCACCGCCGCCGGGCAATGAATCTCAGTTTAGGGAAAAGAAATCCTCGGTTTCGCTGGAACTTAACGCGAACTTCCGCCTCTTATCGTGGCCTGACAGAGTTCCGAAACTTCCCGGTGAATTTCGAATAGTCGACGGAACTTCCTTGTTTCTTTCGCACAATTGATGAGACCGTTCTTTTGTTCGTAAATCGCCTTATACTTCGGACAACTTGTTTACAGAGCCGGCCGGACCGTATAACTAAGTTTCAGATTCGAAGACGGACTGCACCTCTTTGTTTATAACTTTTATCGATATCGTCTCGTCAAACCGGCAGATTCGGTCGAATTTAAGTCGTTGCGATTTCGTCGCAAAGGAAGATCGAGCCGATACGGCCCCTCGAGATTCATTTTTATAACAATCGTTATCTTAACCAGTTAACTGCGTTCGACGTGTATACACGTCATTCTAAATCTCTTTCGATTAATATTGATAATCTGTTTAAATATAAAGAGATAGTAGTAATAGATATTATTGATTTTATAATACAATTAATAATACAATTGATTTTATTATAGCATCGCTCACATGAACTCTGTAGCTATTTATTGAATTAATTTATAGCATTCAAAGTATTAGATTTTTTATATATTTAAATTAGTAGAAAATAAGATTTCTAAAATTAAATTCCGCACTTAAAGGCTTAATGACGGTGTCGCGATAAATCGTTATTAATGTCTGAAATGAGTCTGCTGGTACGAAAGGTCAGAGAACGTTCTTCTTACCTCTTTGGTCAATTTTTATCGTTGGACGTAATATGACCGTACTCACATTCCTAGATATAGGAGAGCATCTTCATGAGCCATAAAATAGTGGCCGTAAACTGGACCAGAACGGTTCTAGCAAACGGCAGAAAATCAATCTCTTAAAACGCTACACAATTTTCTGATACTTCCGTGTAGGACAGTTTTTATTATCCACCCTTTTTCGCGGCTTATATTCTGATTGTTTCCACCGGGATATATCAGCACGCCTTAGTACAAATAGTTACGTATACCAATAATAGAGTGCATCGGGACGGAGACATACGATATCACTCGATCGGGATCGAAACACAATTTCAAAATGGCTCGGCGCACTTAAATGGCGAGCTATTACGATATTAAACTTCGCCCGGAATAATTTCCAATCAGCTTGGACAGTTCTATTGATTAGAACAGGGTAAAGCACCTGGGAAACGAATGGCCCGGGACTTGAACTCGAACCCGACAGACATAGATATCGACACTCTTTTCCGTTGAACGTGATTCTAACGGTAGCATTAATATAAATTAAAATTATCAGGGGAACGTCAGATCGCACCGATGATTAATATTAATTACATTACGCGTAACGAAACATCTTTTTTAACGCTGCATTCATATTTTCATCGCACGTTGGCGAGCAATTTGTTTGGCTGATATTTGATTTAATTAACAGTCGTATTTTAAAATCGCAGATATTAAATCGTACCTTCAGCTGTGAAATTCTAACTGTACAAAATCAATCAGCGTTGATCGCAATATTTTCTAAAAAAAAGTGGTGATTTCTTTTTCGCGAAAATAATGAAAGGATGACTCCATATAATCCTGACTGCACGGTAAAATCTTAATAATCTGTGATTTGATACGTATCCGCGTCAGAAAGGAAACAGCGTCTGAACCGGGTCCGTGTACGCGTGCAATTCACGGCACGGGCATAGAATCGAAATGGGACGTAGCGCGCTTTCAAAGAATCTGCATATGACGCGAGGTCTTGCACGATCGTGCTCGCGCATACGTTCATCGCGTAGAAAAGAAAGAATGCCCGACGCCTCACGAATGTGCGGTTCGGTTACATACCCGGTAGAAGAAGAAGCTGCTCTATTTCAACCAGAATGCAGGTTCGTTGCTCTACTCGATGTGAGAATACCGAGATTCCGAGAACAATCCTTCCGCCGATTGGCTCGAACGTTTCTACACATTTTCATCGTATTAAAAAAATAAATAAAAATTCGACGTAAAAGGCATTTGATCCAATCAAGCGCTTTTATCATGATTGAAGATAAACACGCATCGTAAAAATTGATGTGATTGGATATCGCGCGTTAAATGCAACCGAAATAGCATTGATTTTTAACAGAGAGTAATTTGCTGTATCAATCGTGTAGGGATGTACGCAACTGTTGAAATATACGGTTAATTTTAAATTGTCAGTCGGGAAGGCTTTTTTAGACTATGACATGAGCAGTGTGCGTGAATGAAAAGGAATGTAAGAAAGGAATACCGCAATAAATGAGATTGAAATCGTCAGTGTTATAAATCAAATATCAAATAAATTCAGTTATCAAATAAAAACGAAGTTCTATTAAATTTGAATAGCAACAAACAAGAGTCTCGTCCCTCTGAGCGTGTTCGATAAAATAACCGGAGATCATTGCCCGAAGCTGTACCATGAAAAACATAATAGTTCCGATGGTCGTTCGGCTATCATAACGTCAATTGAACGATCCGTCGCCTCCAGAGATATGAAAAACAATCTTAACCAATTTCACCGGGCGAGTTTCAATCCGATACGTCTAGCGTAGGTCTCGCGCACGGGCGAACGAACGGACGGGCGCAAAAGGCAACAGGATCGAAGGTTGGAATTAATCTCCAGCGGGCCGACAATAAAACGTTGTTGCCCGCCGCTATCCGCTAGGAAAACAAGCTTCCGTGCGAATTTTTTCCTCCGCTCGAAATCGAACCAGGTTGATTCCGAATCGGGAAGTGTGCCCCGCGTGAGGATCCGCGGCAAAAATCACCGCGCCATTCACGGTCCCCTGAGCGAACCGGGCACCGGGTAACAATGGCATCGCTGATTGGTCAGTTTCGCGCGCTGACGTGTCCAAACGACTTGTAATTTGTGATCGTATTACCGGCTTCCTGGCGAAAACGATCGATCCTATCCGCGAGTTCCCGGCCGATGATCGTCCTCGCCGATTTCCCGTTCGATTGTCCGCCCGGGGCATCTTGAAGACGGACGGCGAGAGATCGTCGGGAGCAGAGAGTACAAAGAAAAACAGAGGATCCAGGGGTCGAAGCGGGACGAGACACGGGGCGAGAGAGAAATTGACAAAGGCAGGGAGATATGGAACAGCGGAATGGACGTTGAGCAGGAGGTGGAGAAAGGATTATATCTGTCCAGGCCAAATCGGATTTCTATCTCCCGTGCAGCAGCCGGTTACGCGGAGCAGGATTTTTCGGAAAACTCGACGTCGAATCTCTGGAGATGCCGCGACGAGTGGTATTTTCACGGGCGATGGGGAACGCGGCTGAAAAAGATTTATCGCCGGCCACCGGGCTCTGGTTTCGCCCGGCGCCTGGGCTGCCGACCTGACACATGGCTGATTTCATCCCGTCAATTATCGTTGTTAATCCGGCCGGGTCTCGTTTACATCAGCCGCGTTCGTTTTCTTCGGTAACCGGGATCGACGAATCGCGGATATCGACGATCACGGTCTAATGAATTTGGCATTAATTACGAGCGGCTCGAACGTTTATGGATCGGTGTCGATGACTCGCCCGGGTCTGCTCGGGTTTCTTGTTATATGTTAATGAGTTACCTCGCGGTAATCGGCGAACGGTGTTCGATCGCGTAGCCTCGTTCATTTCCATTACAATGGGAGATGTCTACTTTATGAATAAGGAGATATTGATTTTACTTCGAGTGGGCACGAAATAAATTCCACAGCCGTTTCGCTTGATGCTGGATAGCTGCGAGATCGATTCGAGGGAATTAGCGACGGTATCGCCTTCGGTAAATCTAATTATCGATACGGAAAACAGTAGGTAGCGAATCTGAATAATAACTAATAACTTATATATATATAATGTTGATTTGTAATGTTATACTTACAGTCGAATATGGTTTTCTTACATGAAAAACACCTGAATTGTTTCTAAAATAACGATTTCCAATATAAATTTCGAGTCGTCCATAAACCAACAGAAGAATTTTCATTAGATGAAGTCTGCCAATTTGACACAAAACTGACAAAATGTTCCGGCGGCAAGCGCAACTCTTTTTCCGAAACGTGCGTCCGTCAAAGTGTTAACAAATAATTCAATTATACTAAGGAGCCATTCCATACATATATATTAAATATCGTTGGCAACGAACAACGGGCCGGAATGTACGCGAATGAAATATAGATCTCTGTCCGCATTCCGGCATCAACAAATTTATATCCAAAGCGATTCCACCGTTGTTACAGGTCACAGCACCTCTGGCGCATTAAACGGCTCCGCGCGAATCTCCATCGTACCAACCACGAAATTGCGCCACACGAAACTGGCAAAGCGCGAGTATCTAAATTTACAATAACTCGGCTCGGAAATATCATCTCGTAATATTCCCGTCATTAGGCCTTGCCGAACGTTTCTCGTCCCGCTTGTCGGCCGCGACTATTCTACCTCAACGATGACGGTAACAGTCGTTCGAAAAGTCATATTTCACCCGAGCGCGGGCAGCGGGGGTGGGAAGGTGGTCGATCGATTCTCGCGACAGAATATATTCTGCGCGCATCGCGGAACAAGTTGTTTTTGTGGACCGCGGTGAATTTCGATGACGGCGCGGCGTTCCGTCCTGCCCGCGATTCACGATTTCACGCTCACGTTTTCGAATCAAACCACGGAGAACGTGATAGAGAAAGTAGGTTCCCGTTGATCACCTTGCCCCGAGGAAAAGCGCCGCGCGAAATCAATTTCCGAGAATTGGGAAATTTCACGGCAACGACTATCGAGGTGCCTAGCTGCGGTTCGGGTCACCGCGTAAACATGTAAAAATCCTAATGGCATCTGTCCTGTTAACCTGCCTTTATATGACAACCGAGACATAACTGTCCAATCCGGCACGGCTTCCTCGTCAGGATTCAATCGAATCGATCAATTTCTCCGTTTCGTCAATCAATCTTTTTCCCTTATCCCGGCCAACCCGAACCATCGATCTCTGTAACCTGTCCGCTGTAACCAATCCTACGCGTTCGAATCTACTCTTGAGAATTTCTACGAAATATTTTTTCTAATCGAATCTTACCCTCATGTTTTACTAAATCATTATTTTGCCACTGTTAGGAAATGTATCGATATCGGTTAGACCGTGGCAGCGACTCTTACCGTTCTCGTGTGTTGTTACGTTTTGGTGTGAAAGCGTATTCGCGTATTCGTGGCAATTTATAATTCATTACTTATTAACAATGTGATGTTCGATAAACAACGTAAATGATTTCTGCATATCCTTCCCAAATCGAGGGGCGTGGGAGCGGCCCGACGGCAAGTTTTAGCGGCGCAAGTTTACTTTTTGTAAATAATTTTGCAAGTAATCAACTTAGATTTAGATTTAGATTCATTAGAAAGTAAATAAACTTGACTACAACTTTTCAACTGACTTCACTAATTTCTAGGCTTTAATTTGTATTATAATCACTTTAGGTATGAATTCATTAGAAAGTAAATAAACTTGACTACAACTTTTCAGCTGACTTCACTAATTTCTAGGCTTTAATTTGTATTTTATTCCATTGCGTAGCATCTCAAGCTCAAACTTGCCACCCGTTTTTTACTTTTTAATGAGAAAGTCAGTTTTTAGGAGATAATAACCTGACAGGCACTATGCGAAGGGTTCGAACTAAACGTCGGACGAGGAACAAATAACTAAAAGTAAACACGGGCTCGTTGGAAGACCGAATCCGTGTATTTCGAGCACGTCGAAGCAACGGCGACTATCGGCGTCGCCTGGTACGCGTCTTGCATACCTATTATAATTATTGGTCCGGCGGAGATGTCAAAGGAGAGGAAAGCTCATAAGACGTGACGACATAACCGCTTTATGCACACATGTAGGCAAAAGGTGATCGGAAGATCAATGGGACCGACGTGCAACGGTTTAGGTATACCTACCGGCCGTGTATGGAATTCGAAGTCCTGCCATAATTTATCACCGGACCGAGGGGCAGGTTGAAGGATTCGCCCCGTCCTGAACCGGGCCCGGGGCTCCTCGGTAATCGATAACCGATATCTGGAGACAGCGCGTCATCCGAGCGTGCCGATATCGCGGCGCATAACCGAACGGCGAATTCGCGATGCAAAGAGGCCGGATGGTAATTGGCCGTGGAATAAATTCGCGAGCAATCTCGTTCCGTACGGCGAGCTCATAAAGTTCGCCGGTAGAAGCGAGCGCGGTCGGGCGAGAACCGAGAAGCGGAATTTCTTTCATCCTGACCGCGACGATATGAAACGGACGTTTGTCCCGGATAGAGATCGATCCCACGTGAGAGAGAGAGAAAGGCGTCGCGTCGCTGGGACCCGTTTATTGGCCCGATGAGTAAATCTTCGGCCGTTCGATCGCCGGGACACATTGCCACGGCCATCTTTCAGCTTTCCCGTTGCTCGCCCCTGCTCCCATTCCCCAGCCGTATCGGGCTTCCCCGTCGGACAATTAAATCACGCGAGCTTGTGTTCGAAGTTTGTAATCCGAACAAGATTGCGCGAATCGTTTTTAATCGACGCCGGCCCGATATTTCCGGGATAAAACGGAATCGACGTGAAATCAAACGTAGCAGCGATTGTACGATTTAATCGGTTCCAGATGCATCTTCATTTTACTCTTTAACGCGGGATATTAAAATGCAGGAAATTATACGTTCGATTAATATTCAACAACTTATTATCTCTGAGTTGGGATAAATTACAATTAATTTCTTTCCGAGCCTCCTAGCATTTATCGGGTGAAAGGTTTTCGAACTCTGACGTGAAAAATCAGAAGTACACGGTGTCCCAGAATTAACAATACACCCGGAAATGGGAGGTTCCTTAGACGATTTTAAACAACATTTGTCTGTGGCAGTGTTGTCCGAGACGTGGTTATTAAGTTATTAACTCTTTAACTGCGGAATTTAATTTTAGAAATCTTCTTTCTGAAAACCACGCGTCGGGCAACATTTTGCAAAAGGAAAATGTTGTTTAGAATCGTTCCAGGAACCTCCCATTTCCGGTCGGATGGGTAGTTCTGAGACACCCTATATTATATTATGCCTACTTAAGGACTCAAGGGCCGCGGCATAGAATCGAAAAATGTGAGAGGAATCTTATCGCCAGTGGACAATATTTTTAGTTACCGGGCGACAGCTGATACGGAAGGGAACTCGCAGCGTCACGCTCGACGCATTTAGAGGAAACAATGTGTAACGCTGTATCCTGTGGCCCGGATACGTGCGCATGCACTTACCTTGTCGATTCTTACGTATTTACGTGCGAGAGATATTTCTAAAGGCACGCAATACCGCGGAATCGAGGCGGGTATTATGCACAAGAGTTATTGTTATACGCGGGCAAATCGATTCGCGATATTTCCGGCACGGTCGCGAAGGTCCCCGACCTCGTACGTTTTTAAAGTTAGACGCCGGCTTAAGCAGTCGCGGCTTATTAGACTGTGCCGGTTTTTATACCATTTATAAGGTTGGATATTGAATATCGATCTTAGAGCGTGTCGCATGCGACGCGTTTAAAGAAGCGCGACGAGTATATAGCTCTCGCCGGGTATACAATAACTTCGAGGGGTGTAATAATATTTTACAGGGCCCTTAATAAATTGTGCAAACACGGAATATAAAGTCGCGAGTGTATCAGACGAGATTGAGATAACTTCGCTCTCTTTCTTTTTCCCTTTCGCCGACGCAATATCTTCTTTACCTTTTACAAAGAATATTAACTTCACGGGTCGAAAAACGCAATTTGTATCAGAGTATATTGCGTAGAGGAATCGCGAAATTCTCTCGCGAAAATCCCGCCAGGGTATTAAACGTATTAAGCTCGGATAAGGAATTATCATTTTTATAGAGAAATGGAATTTTTTGCATTATTAAAATATTATTAGGAATCGTGTACGAGTAATTTTGTTTACATCGACTTTAAATGAGCGTCGAATAGAAAGGCGGGTTCGGTGATCAGTTTTCGGTTATGAAACTCGTGGCAGGAAGTTCTGTTAGTGACGGATAGCTCGTCGGCGCATCGTGTTAATAATTTATCGCGACGGGAACGAAAATGGAAGAAACGAAGCGGCATTGATATGCGACGCTCGCAATTTTCATCCCCATATCCGAAATCGACCCGATAAACTTCCTTTACTACCACTCGAACGAACCGTTTGATCCGCTTTTATTGTTATTCGCTCTTCCTCGATTATTTATATCTTCACCTGTCTATCTTCATTATTCGCACTCCACTTCGTATCCACAACACCGAGTCAGATTTAAATCGATTGAGTTTAAGCAACAGACGCGATGCGATCCTTAAGAACAGATTGCCCAAGGAAGTCATTTTCACTGCTTTTTCGTTTCAGTCAGAAAAAAAATTATGTATATAGTGAAACGATTTCTTAGAAATTGTTTTTATTGTCAATGTTTACTAATAACCTGTTTTATAACTGTAAATAATATACAAAAATATTAAAAATTAATTTTAAATTTTCTTTACACATCAGTTATTCTTTCATAATTAAGTCATTTTCACTGCTTTTGGGCAATATAGGTATATTGTTTCAGTCTTTCAAATACATACTTCAATTGCTTCAATTAAACGAAATGAAATTACAAGCATCGAGATTTCCGATTACTTGTCAGATATTTCAATCATTGAACTTCGCGCTCGATATCGAGGCGCTGGAGAAGAACAGTAATTACTGCGAATCGTTTAAACAGTAAATATTTTTCGAAGATGTTTACTTGCCGCCGATAAATCGGGAGCTGCTGCGAGGAAATTGCAATTAAAAGTTTACAGTTGCCAATCAGTCGCAAGTTCAAAGGACGCCGGTTGAACGCAACGAGGATAAGGAATTTCATAATGAACGTTGATCTGAAAGGGTGCGAAATAAGCGTACGAACGGGTACAAGGTACTGCTTGATGTCGCGAACGCCTCGAGCCCTCGAGGAAGAGAGGAAGATAAAACTTCAGCTCGGTGCAAACAACTTTGTTTCCCAAGAACAAGAGTTCGTTCAAATGAGAAATCTCTCAAGCTACACTGGCGGTGATTTTTACTTGATTCGATCTTACTGCTACGAATCATTAAGTTTCCTCTTTTCAAGAAAAAGTTCGAATACGAATACGAAAAGTAAGCACGAATATGAGCACTATGAATCCGAATCAGATTCAGAAATTAGGAGAGAAAAATTATGAATCCTGGATAATCCATGTAAGAAGTTTATTCGTGTATAATGATTTGGGAGCATATACGAACGGAACTGAAGTAAGGACCGAAAATAATCAAAACGAATGGTTGAAAAAGGACCAAAGCCTTTTGGTCATTTTGATTCAAGCAAATCATTATACACCAATAAACTTCTTACATGGATTATCCAGGATTCATGATTCTTCTTCCGCCTGTAAAGACATGTGTACCTTCTTTGGTTAGTAAATCAATTATAAAATATAAACGGCCTATATAAAAACCCAACATAGACATAATTATTCTGGCAAACTGACAGTGGTAAATGTAATCTTAAAATAAACGTCAAAATAATAGATTTCTTTTTCTCCAACCTAACAACTCGGTCTCGGTCGTTTTAAAATTTCGTGCCTTGTAAATAGTTTTACCCGGGAGCCGTCGACGATTTCGAGAAGAGAGCAGAAAATACAAGTCGAAAGGAATCGGTTTAATTCCCTAAAGAGGATTAACCAGTCCGAACGGCCGCGTTTCGTCAAGTATGCGAAACTTCTCGAAACAAGAGCGGCAACATCCAGCCGGGATGCATCAAAGGGGGATGGAATTCGATAGGCGACTACGCTATACAATCCCGGCGGCCGTAGTACGAATAAACAAAAGTTTCCCCCTAACTCGAACCTAACTCGACTTTAATAATGTTACGTAACTTAAGACGGCGGTCGACCATTGTTCCAGCGGGAAATAATAAAAAGGAAGGGTGGAACCGGTCGGAACGGGAGCTCGGTAGAAGAGGTTAAGCGGTAGGGTCAGCTTGATATCATGGCCGGATCGTACCGCGGGTAAATATCGAGCACTTACCGTCTGTTTCTTCCCTCGCGCGATGTTCAGCGCCGCCTCGAACCAGGACCATTGGTTCGCCGGGTCCTCGGTGTTATTGTTCGTGCCGGTTCCGATACGCTGGAGCATACGGTTGTCGGCGGTGTTCAGCCACAAATTCGTGTTGAGCAAGATGATCCGATACTGCTCGGCGCGTTGCTCGATCATGTAATATCCGGCTGTAACAAGTGCGCGAAACAGTCGGGATGAGTCCGACGACCGTCGCGTTTATGCGGAATAGAAGAAGGCCGCGCGCGATCATCCCGCAGTTCCCGGGCGGGACCGCCGTTATTGGAGTTTTACCGAAACGCAACCGGACAGAACGATGCGGATAAAAGCCGTGCCTGAGTTTCGAGGGAAATTTTTGTGTAACCGGATCCGAGGGTTTATTCGTTCGCGTGTTGATAAAAATTTCGGTGGTTGCTCTGAGCGTAGAACTGCTGTTCGACTGACAGCGAAGTAATATGCTCAGATTAGCGCGGATGTACCGGGGAAATATTGATTTTTGGGTATAGCGTGGCGAGCATCAATGCGATTGTATCGTTCATTATACCGATTGAAATACGATAGAACGTGTTGTACAAGGAAATATTAATAGGGTATCGAGGAACGCGGTGATCGTTTCGAGATCGGATTCGAGCGTCGGTTTCGTCGCGTTAAACGTCGACTACAATGAAATCCTGTTAACGGTAACGTTGAAATTTCTATTTGATATAAAGGGGAAAAGGGATGATGAAATTAGAGGGAAGAACGAATATCGTGTACCGGAACGATTCGCCTACGAATGACCGAACACACGTTTTCCCAAAAGGCCCCGGAGCCCTGGTCTCTATCCAGCTTTCAATTTAATCCGATTTCCACGCCGCTGTTGCAAAATGCTTTCGCATCGGCGAAATATCTACCGGTATAACGTGTCCGATGTAAAAGCCGAGCCGGTGGGCCACCGCGGCCGCCGATGTACTACCTACCGATTTTAAAAGTGTCCAAAGCCTCTTGTGGCAGCCAATGCTGCCATAGGTCGGCCAGCTGGGAGAAGCTGACCCCGATGTCGTCGTGTCCGAGCGCCGGGAACACAAATTGTCCCTTGAACGTGCGAGACAACAGATCGGTCAAATTCCGCAAACACTGCAGGCGCAGCTCGGTGCTCATGCCGGTAGTCCGCGTCAACGCGTCCCTGCAACAAGTAGTTACAGGCTCGTTAGCCTGTTCGTTACGTAGCGTCGGGGTCAGGCCCGCGAGAATTACTCCGATTCCGCTGGTAAACACGAAGAAACGACGCGACGCGGTTCATGGGACGAGTCCGAATGCAAACGCGACGCTGCTAATGATCGTTCGGATTCGAACCGTGAGCAAGTACAATTTGCTTCGGCATTATTCTGCCCGCCAAACTCTGCTCCTCCTCCGTTCCGAGAGTTCACGGAGGATCGTAAAGGTGTCGGGACTACGTAACTTCATACACCCCTATTCATTCGCCGCACCTACGAATTTACTTGAGCGAGAAGTAAAAGAAAAATGATGATTGATACGAAACAGTCTCTCGGGCATCGTCTGTATCTCGTCGAGAAATTTTTACTTAGAATTCTTACCTAGAATTATCATCCTTAACGACTTTCCCTGTCTCATGAATTCCGGGAACCACAAAACATAACAAGGTCCCGGACACTTGCAATCTCCTGGACATTCTCAGTCCCAAAAATCTCGGGACTACCTTATCGATCTCCGATCGGCTCTAATCGGAAGTGTGAACACGCTCATGCGTGCCGTTATATGCTAGTAGTCGATGATGTATGTGATAATGTAATGATGCTAGCGTCTGACATCGGTCTTGATCGAGTAATTCCTCTAATTCGTTGTCTTCAAATTTTTTGATGCGCCAGAACGTTCCTTATCCTCAAGATCAAAGTCATCATTTTTGAAGCGTCGAAACTAGTTTCTAGATGTAGTATTCGACAGAGCATTGTCACCGTAGGTCTAAACAAGAATTCTATGTGCTTCAGCTGCAGATTTCTTTTGAATAAAGTAGTGCAATAAAATTCCC
>SHCU01000130.1:220978-243553 GCA_004307685.1 Ceratina australensis | reverse complement strand
GTATCTGTCTGCCTGCATGAAGTTGCACGATGTTATATTGATTTATGAATAGTTGCTTTGCAACGACAATCATTTTGATTTGTTCAATCATTAATTGAATATCGGCGACAGTCACTTCGTCTCAAGCCCTCCGCCTTTAAAGGCGTGTGTACCTTCTTCGTTTAGTAAATCAATTATAAAATATAAACGTTTCTTATAATCACGCCAAGATTTATCGGTAATTGTCGAACTCGCATTTAGATTTAATTGCGAAATTTAATAACGAAACGAGGATCATCTTCCGTAATTAATTACCGCGGCGCTGATTAATTAAATAAAGGTATCGAACGTACATTAATTATGTTCGCGGCAGTTTAATTGAATATAGAAAATATCGAACCTTCTCGCATGGGCAGCTTGCGCGAGCTGAACTTCGGTTTTACTCCCGCGTTCCACCGATCCCGGCCGTTTTAGCGCGAAAACCATAGTTTGCCTTTCGTTTAATCTCCATCCAGCCCCTTATAAGCTCGTTCCCGTGTCCCGCACGCAATCTGCTCGTGGCTCGCGTTTAATTCTCGACACCCGGCGAAAGAGATGATTTATTCAGTACCGGGGTACCTTATCTCCGACCCATACTTTATACTGTTAACACTTTTCGATGTACATTAATGAATAAGCAATTATAAACCTGTTCTTAACGACATAATTCAAGCTTGCCGATCTACTCGCGTAACGTTAATCCGCTATAAAATGGATCAAATATAGTCTTACGCTTTTCCCTGTTCTTTTTCGTTTGATCCACTGAAACCCGAGAGTGATTCGTCGTCGATAATTTGGTTACGGCGACAAATTAATACCGAAGGAAAGCTGGTTAGCAGCCGCAGTCAGTTGTTATCAAACGTTTCTTAGACGCCCACACCGTCTACCTATTCAATAGCGTCGCGCCCGAACCGATAATCCTCGCGAGTTATTCGGTTAAACGAACTTCCTACTTCGTGATTACCATCCAATTAATGTCCGGCGAACGTAATTGCCTGCGAGCTTCTTATCTGGCCAGGATAGTCGACTAAACGATCAATCGACCGCGAACAGGAAACCAGAATTGTTTTCGATCCCCGCCGACAACTATGGTGGAAGCCGCAAGTATCGGTCAGCCGAGCTAGCCGAAGGATAGAATCCACCGCAGAAATATAGACAGCCGTTTCTATTACTCTCGGAGAGAGAGAAAATGCCTGGCCACCCAATCGAGTTTCTTAACTACGATTTTATAACGATGAAAAGAGATAGTTTTTATCACTGGTGACGGTAGCTCGATCTTGTAATTGTGATAACAACAAATGTAACAGTGACAGCACGCTGCGAATATATTAAAACGTATAATTACCGGTGTATAAAGGGCCACTGGTTCCCCGACGCGCGTCGCATTTCTCCTATTTACTTAATTTGCAAACCACGCTTACTGCCATCTACATTTAACATTTACAATAAAAATTGCGCTTCAACTTTTTGATGAAAAAAACTTGTAATCCGTTTATACCGTAAACGTCCCAATTTCTATTCGTAACTTTTAATCGGTGCTTCTTTTTCCGCAACTTTTCACGCTAATATTAAGCCAACGAGTTGAAATTCGGGCCGCGTTCTATTTAATATTTTTAAATTCTCTCACTTCAGATCGTCGTGTATGCGGATTTAATTTGAACTCGGTCGAAGGACTCACCCTGTCCAGAGTATAAATTTGACACCGTCGGTACGATGGAACGACATCTCCTTAGCCGCCGATTCTATCAGAGCCCACGGCGAATCGCAGCCATAGTCGCCGAACTCTCCGGGCACTACGGCACTGCGACCGTTGTTCGTCTGTTTGCCGTTCCTCGGATTCCAACACGCTGGAAATAATGGTATCGTTGAAAAAACAGTACTTAATACGAGCGAATGTATTTAACTGGATAAAGCTGATTTTAATTTCGAGTTCAAATATTCGTCGAAAAATTCGCGATATCAAATGAGAGTCAACGGGAGTTTGTTTGGACGATACCCGTTGAAATTAGCCACGGTTATTTGAACAAATCGACTCGAATGTTTGAGTAAAATAAAACGAGATAGACAGGGCCGCGAAAGTGTAACGGTAAACGTAGAGTACTTACCGATTTCTGGTCTGTAGGCGTAGTACTGCGGATCGTAGTGGATGTCGGTGATGTGCCAGAAATACCCTGGAAGCAAAGGGAGTGTGAGAGGGAAACGGGGTCGTTCTGCGTTTCGGCTTCTATTTGCATCGCACCCTGTCTCATTTGCATTCACCGTTTCTTTTCTACCGTGAGTCGGCGTAACCCTCGCGAGACGATGACGCGGGATCGGAAAGCCACGGCGCGGGTTTCACGCGGCCGAATTCGCATTTTCCGGCACGTCGGATCGAATCGAGGCAGACGGGATCGTCGGATGTAAGGCGGATTGTTTTAAATCAACTGGCACCGCTCCTCGCTTTTCCACGAGGCGGGAGCTACTTTGCAAGGTAATTAGAACCGGCGATCGATCCGAGCCCGAGATTGAATTTATCAAAACGAACCAGGTCGGCCACGAATGCGAGCTGTTCATGCGACTCCGAAAGTTGCCGCTGGAAACCCGACTGCCCCCGCGGAGATCGAATCAATTTAATTAACAACGTCCCTGTAATACTGTTTACTTATTATTAGACCGCGCTCACGGGAAGGCCGAATACGAGGAGAATATAAAGACCGTGCGTTATCTATAAAAATACAGAATGTATAGCTTCGGACAATTATTCCGGACCCACTACTGCTTATGTGTGAATTCCCTAGCGGGACAGTACAGTAAGACCTGTTTCGTGCGCTCTTTTTTTATGCGATTTATTTTTATGCGGTATATATATGAATTTCGGTAAGTAAGACATTGGTACCAATTTAATGTTTCCTATCAATGTACGTATACATATTGTGGACGGACTCTGGCTACATGATTTGCTTGACGACGATATGTCTGGACTTCGCGACGCTCCGTTCGTTTCGTGGAAATATAATGATTAATATGACAACGAAATAATAATAAAAATATAATAATATAATAAAACTGTTTTTATTTCGAAACGTCCACTGAAAAAATGAGGCATAGACCTATTACTGCTTTTGAATATTGTGGCAATAGGCGACTCACAGATAAGCAGTAGTGGGTCCGGAATAATTGTCCGAAGCTGTACGAGAAGCAAGGTTAGTTTATTCGAATGACGACGGAAACTGTTATTTGAAACGGACGACGTCGCGAGTATTCTGCGGTACGCTCGTTACCTTTCAATTTATTTAACTAATTTATGTCTTTGAAATAAAGATTGGAATTAACGAACGTAAAGCTTGTTCTTTCGACGTCTGCGGAAAAATTGTATTCTGCGGCAGACACAATCTCGCATGTAATTTCCCGGTTGAACGACTTGACGGAAATGTTTCCGCTCTCCCAAATCGAGCATTGCTAATCGCGGTCCACGCAAATTGAAATACTTTGTAAATAGCCGCGGCTTTGAATTAATTTTACCTCGAATGGAATATTTTACGCAATAAAACCACGACCTAGCCGACTCTTTACATGACTTCGGGCAAGAGAGAGAGAGAGAGGGAACTCCCCGACGAGGCGGTAAGACGGCGGAGGGAGGGAGAGTTCACGCGCTGAATTGGGTCACGGAAATTTTTGATAAGTTTATCAGAACGTTTTTGTTCGCGGCCACGTCGCGTCATCTAGTTAACTCCGTTCGTAATTAACCGTAACTACGGCGCGGCGTTAACGTATTGCCATTGCCTGTCGAATAAATATCCGCCGTCTCGGAGAACATCGACGACCTATATTCGACGTCGAAAACTTCGCTTCTGTTAATAATTCACCCCCGACCAGACGCTTCGTCTAACGCGAAATAAAGTGCCTGGGACAGTCTGACGTACAATACCGTTTCACAAGCTATCAGAATACTTGACTCTCTGGCTACAGATTAAGTGAACTTGTCAAAATGTATAAAAGAATGTCACGGGGTAAAGAATATATCCTTTGCATTACCGACCTAAAAGGTTTCGCGAATTCAATATCGTAAGTGTATAAGTAGGTATCTGAATTAAATTTATATGAAACCTTACGCCGGTTCAGCCAAACCGGACAGTCATTAACATTCTAAAATGTTCACGTGGTCGTAAATTTTTAACCCTTTGTGCTCCTATGTCGAGTTTGATTCGACATCAGTCTTTATATCAGAAGCTCCTTTGTTAAGTCACGCTCGACATTTTTCCATGTCCAAGCCAATGAAATTTGTCGTTGTCAAATTTAATTACTAGAAAATTGATGCATTTATATTGATTTAAAAATTGTATAATCTATCAAATAATTGTCATCTAGGGAAATCATTATTGCTTGAATATATCATTGATCACATAAAATTTATATAATAGTAATAATGTTAATAAACTTCAGATGGAAGCTGCTGCTAAGAAAATTGAAATATAATTCGGAGTGCAAAGGGTTAACGAGTAAAAGAGATATTTGAATGATTTTACGATTTTACTCACCTATTTTTCCTTGCACCGCGCACAGCCACGAAAGTAGTACCAGATAGTCGCGAATCATCTTTCCAGGTTCGGACCTGAAACCGTGAACATTGATCCCATGAGACCTTATGAAAAAAAATTTACGGCGTTAATAAGCGTTATAAAAAAAGGAACATCGAGTTCGGATTGACCCGACTTTATGTGAGGAGAGGTTCAAGCAGAAATCGGGGATGTCTTATGAAATTTCATGAATTCACGACCGGCGCGGCGCGCGGTCTGTTCGACCGTAGAGAAACAGCGTCAGCAATAACGGGCTTCGATGTTAATCCGAAATTTAATTTCGAACGGTCGTCTTGCAGAAGTGCCGTGACGCGGATCATAAAAACACTTTGCCGGGCCCTTTCGACGGGTAACGAGGGATCTCGTAAAAACGTCGACAAACCAATAACCGGTGCTCGTGGCTCGTTTGACGACACAACAAAGAGAGCCGGGGCAATGCTCGAGTGCGCATAAATACGCAACGCCCGGGACAGCAAAAGGTACTCGATAATTTGATCCTCTTGTAAAATCAAATTCTCGTCATAATTCGACGGCTGATCAACCTCGGAGATCTGTCAATTATCGAGCGTCTCTTTACACTAGGTTTACGAGACTTTTCTTACAAGAGCTCAAGAGCAAGAGAAGATCTTCAGTATGAATGCTGCATTCTCAGTGTACGAACGTTTCAGAATATTGTACAATTTCGAGTTAACCCTCTATGGGTCAATGTGACTTTCAGATCATATTCTAATTTGTCATTATTTTACCAGTTTTTATATAGACAAGCGTAAACGTTATAGGCTGTTGTTATCTGAAAGTCACATAGTGACTATATCGCAATAAAATTGTTTAAACGAAACAATTTTTTTTTATCTGTATATGTAAGTTTATAATTGCTGATTTTTCGTTGCCTTAATTTTTTGTAATTTAAAATTCAGCCCGTAGAGGTTTAACTTGAATAAGTCGGTTTTTTAACCCTTTCGCTACGGCAGTTCGGTCCTCCTTAGCAATACTCTTCAATGTGACCTCCCGACGAAGATTAAAATATCAGGTTTTCGAAATATTTCATTGCAAAGTTTGAATTCCGTCGAATTGACGGGTCCCGTAAATCTAGTGTTAAATATTAGTTCTTAAAAATACTTGAGACTCTAACCGTATGACGGTCATCCTCCGGTTGAAATTATAGATGAACGTTAAAGGTTCATCACAGAAAAAATTCTTTTACTGACACAAGTTACTTCATAGAATTATGATAATTACACGGGGAATATCGGGCAAGGGCGGTGAACGTCCCGTGTTGATAACTGAACGACCGTCAATGTTTAACGCCGCGATGAATACTTTACAACCTGCGAAAATGTTAAACGTTCGTTCGAATCTCCTCTTATTTGCCGCTCATTACTCTTTCATGGCGAGCGGTTTCCGACGAAGCGAACAGTAACGATGCCTCCGAGCTTTCGTGACCGCGTGCCGCTTTTTTATTTCAAATTTTCACCCTCCATGGATTCCGACGTTAAAACCGAGATAATCGCTCGCGATCATCTACGTTTACCCTACTCCCTCGCCTATAACTTCTGAGTAATAAACTCCCCTCTTTAGGATTAGCCTTTACGTGTACCCAAGCTTCATTTCGAAACATTAACTAAACTGAACTTCGATGGATCAGAATGAATTGCGAGTCTTGTTCCTCTCGTGAATTATCACGTTGAGCGAGAACGTCCCTTCTGTTCTCATTATCTTATATTCTTATCGCTGCGAGGTAACGAATCAATGAATATTATTCTTACGATTCTTGCGTAACGAAAGTTAAGAATACGATCTGATTTCAGAGTACATTTTAAAATTATAGTCAATAAGGGGAAAAATGTTTCGCTTATCTGCCTCGCTCGAACAGGCTGAATCACGTTATTTATGAAATTAACTCATTAGCTCTTAGTCACGAAGGATCGTATACGTTTCCCCTGCACGCGTCGACCAACATCGATGATATCATCGATGATATCAAGAAAAATCGAATGTGATCCTCGGATAAGTGCTTCAAAGTTAGCAGCTGAATTAAATGAACATCGTGGAATATCAGTCCATCCGTAAAGTATAAGAAAATAGTAAATCCTTTATTGTCCTTATTGTATATTTGTCTGAATTACGGATGTTAATAGTTAAAACTATAATGGTGTTCGAATATTTTCGTGTCCGACTGTACCTAGTCATTCGAAGTTTAACATTTATGTGCCATATGTGATAATCCTTTTTCTATTATAAAAATCTTTAAATATATTCACTCACGTCTATTTGAAATCTGTCTCTAAATTACTCCCACTATAGTGGTGTCCGAATATCTTCGTGACCGACTGTAAATGCGTGTACACTGACGATTGGAAATATATCGGTGGCTCCGAACCTTCTGCGAACGTGACACAATTAATAGGTGCTAGCAGAAAAGTTGAACGCTTGAAGAACGTATGCACATTCCCTTTAAACATCCTTCGGGCTAATTGAAAATCTTCAGCGGACGACGAGGGAACTATCCGCTTGTCCCTTTAACTCCTTTCATTTGCAGACTCATTCAGAAACAGCGATCCCTTAATTGTTCCGAACTGGCGTATTTACACGCGTTCTCTGTGCGCGAAACACGAAAGTAAACTCGGCGAAAGCACGCGTGCCGCCCGAATCGAATTTCTGAGAACGTTTAATTACCTCTTGGAGTTCGCGGAACTTTGCCGATGCACAAAATACAGTGGCCTGCACGTAGAGCAGCTTTAATCCCGCTTCCGGTGCAGATGCGGGCGTTCGGGATTGACACGTTCTTTCGTATGTGTGCGCCTGTGTACATGCGAGCGCATTTCGCGGATTATGCAGCTCGCTCGTATCGTCACGGCTACTCGTAGGAACCGGAAACGGCGAGACAGATTCGATCATGCCCCGAGCGGCCGTGATTATATCAACTACGTGACTATCTGTACCTCACTGGCTCGCGATGCATTAACCAACGCCCGGTTCGACACGACGCGAAATTAACCCTTGGCTCTGTTCTTTTTATCAATATTTCTCGAAACGCATTTCGACCCTTCTTTCACGCATCTTTTAACCCTGTTAGTGCCGGAGGCCGATATTTTTTGAATTTTATAATAATTAAGTGTTGCAATAGGCTATGAATAATTTCCATTTGGGTATTATTTTAACGTGAAATAATATATTTTATTAGAACGTATCAGAAGAACGTGTGTACAGGAATATGACCAAGCCGCTTTTTCAATAGATCACGTTAAATGTTTAGTTGCTTAGTTGCCGAACGTTGCTATATTCGAACATCCAACGCGTTCATTTCCAAAATTACGTTTAATTCAGTCAATAATATATTGAAGCAGTAATCATTTACCTATATAACAATTATTTTATAAAATAGATGGTGACTGAGAGTCACTTCTCGATTGCAAAGGGTTAAAACATAACATCCTGGTACTATCGTCCCATGACAGAATCGTTTTGTTATTTCTTAGAAGCAGATATTCCAACACACATGATTTTCTTTCACTTGCCACGCTCTCGTACTAAACGTTGACCGAAGTGTATTTTCTACTCCTGGCGATCAGTGTATGAAATCACTCGATCGACATAAAAATCGGGCAAATTTTATTTTCCGGTCGTCTCGCGTAAATCAGGCGTTCCATAAAATTTCGCAAACATTCACGCGTTCCTAATGACGCGATTGAAAACGATTTACGAAACGGCCACACGAATTCGGCATTGAATACGGTGTGATTACACGGTGAAAAATAGATAGGCGCGCAAAGTGGGCAATGCGGTAGGAGAATTGCATTATCGTCGCATCGGATTGCTTCCGGTGAAAAGAAATAGTCGGCCGGAAATACGCGCATTAGCGCGGCGACGCGACGCGACAATAAATACGCAATTTCGCCGAAATTTTCTCGCTTACCGGGCACGTGGTCGTATATTGGAAATGATCGTGCATCTCGATGGCCGCGCGATTTCCACCGGACGTTCCCGCGTATTGACGTATGCATGCGGACACGGTTGTATAGACGGCACCGATGTAATCGAGCAGAAATGAAAAATTGCGTTCGGCCAAGTGGCGTTCGAAGTGCTGCGGCTTCGCTGTTTAATCGCGTTCACCGCCCGGTTCACGAATTTTCCTATGATTCTCGTTAATTTAAGGGGTTTTCATTAAGCTTGTCGAATATCTGCGGTTAAACGTTGCGGAGCGAAATACAATACGTTGGAATGTAATCACTGGAAACTATGTGTTTTAACGATCAGGAGCTCGTCGTTCATTTGTACATCGACGATGTTCCATGATCAGTTACTTATTCAACCCATTCGCTGCCAAGCCTAAATTATATGAAGTAATTCCCATTGCTATCCATATTTTAAATAGTATGGTTTACCGTTTCACCTGGATTATCATTGCCGGGATCCAAAGGGAGGCAAAATAACGTTGTTCGCAATTTCGTTAGTATCGCTTTATTTCCAATACTCCGAGAGCGAGTAGTCCCATGCAGTAGTCGAGACAAGACATAAAAGAAGCAAAACCAAAGTCGACGCGTATTAAAGACTATTCGCTAAAAATTCGCTCTATTATTTACTCAATTATATTAATTATTTAATCAAGTGTGTTGTGTTTAATGTATATCTTTATAAACGTTTTATTTCATTTATTTTATTTTATGCGACGACAGTCTTGTTTATGTTTCGCCTGATAGACTTACGACGAATCTGAGGCGTCATTGTAAGCTAAGGAGATAACGTATTTTTTTCGATAAGTATCTGCAGACTTTGAAAATGGACAATAACTACCTTAACGTGAAATGAAAAATAAAAATATATCAGCTATCTTTTCGGCGATTACATTCCGATCAATAGAAGTAACTACTTAATATCTATTTAAGGAGCGTGTAAGTAGAAGTGGAATACGCGTGGTCAGGCACGAGTGGGACACGGCAGAATTAGCTGGCTAGCTATTTTCAGACCGCGTATTTTTAAAAGCTGAAACTTTTCACGCTAATAAGAATTCCGCGAGTATAGAGACGTGTTTTGCTTAAAGTTTTCAGCTTACATCTTTTGATTAAAATTCTTTCGTTGATTAAAAATTTCATTCCAGATTCTCGGACTAATTAAAAATTTCCTTTGGAATCCTCCGAGTCACTCATTCACCTTTTACCAACGTCGCGGATCTCCTCTCCCTTTGACCCGCACGAAAAGTTACCTCGCGGTGTTTGTTTGATAAAGCCAGATGCCACGCGCTATTTTAACCGCTGAAGTTAAAGATGTTTACGAATCAATCGGAAAGCAACGGGAGATACCATAAGGGATACCGTAAAGGCTGATTCAATTTACACTAATAACACGTTTATTAAAGCCAGGAATTATACGTGTAGCTCTGAGAGCTAGAGAAAGTAGGCTTATACCACGTATATGATTATAAATAATAATGATGATTCTATTTATCATTCCTTCGTTTTAATTTTATTTTAATTCCTTGTAATTCCTTAATTAATTCCTTGTTTACTTTAATCCTAAGGATATATTTGAACGATAGTAAGAGGATCAGTATCAACAACGATGTACCGAATTGGCAGTAAATCTCTTCTACGTACGTATATACCGCATTGAGCCTCGACCTGATTCGCCGGTCCTTAATACCCATAAAGTTCCCATCAATCCTAACATTCACCGAGAGAGTCGAGGCATTCATCTTTGGAACCGGTCTAAGCGTCTTCCGGCAATTATTTAAACAATCATTTGCATTCACGATCAGGAATCGCTGCTTTCAGGACCTCAGCTCTTCCAGCTCTCCCATTGAGTAAAGCGCATTCGGTTAGGGTTAGACGGAACGCGAAGTGGCTCGCTGAATGGGGCGAGGGGCCATGGCACGCGTCGCGTTCTCTTAATCCGGCCCGGTGCTCGATTGAAAAGCGATAAAGCACGGCTGAGAAAGGATCATGTTACTCTATTATTAACTTGCGCCCCGACACGGCGCGCCGCGGTGTGCTTCTATAAGCCGTGCCGCGTAATCTTCGGGATAAAACTCGGTAGGTGCTTAAGCGGTGCGCCAATAGATCCCGGGCCTTCTATACGCAGGGGTTAATACCCGACGCGTGAAACCAAACGTATCTTGGTAGTATTCCTAGAAGGTGAACAAATAATTCGTTGCTGGAATAATAATCGGGTTTAATCCATTTGCGCTTTCTTAAGGGACGCGTGACAGTTTTAATCAGGTAGACGTAATTTCGTTGTCAACCGAATAGAAGCATTTAGTCACTTGTGGAATTCATACATGAATCGGTTTTCGATATAAAATGAGTACTGTTGTATCCCGTAGAGGCGGGAAGTTCATTGTATTTAATAAGATTCCAACATTAGGCTGAAGTTTTATTAAGCGTGTTGCAATACTTTCGATAGCTCAGTACAGAATCTCATTAGGACCTTGAATAAGTTCTCACTGTTTTTGTACAAAATTTCTCTTGTTTTACCAGTTCTCATACACAGATATAGTACATATTATAGGTCGTTGTTAGCTGAATGTCACATAGCGAATATATTACTTGGATATATAAGTTTATAATTGCCGATTTTTCGTTCCCTTAATTCCTTGCAATTTAAGACAAAAATTCGGTCCATAAAGGGTTAATAACGAGTTTCGTAGATGAGATCGAACGAATGTCCAACGATTCTCGGGGCCGTCGAGCCTCGTTTAAGCGTCCGGGTAATTAAAATGCTGACGGTAAGAACATCGTGTCAAGCGAATCCGTGCTACAACGAGTAAATGCTCTTACGGCTGGCACCAACGCTGCAGATCGTCGCATTATTAGAGTGCCGTCTCGCGGAAAATAATCGTCCTTCTTGTCGACCAGTTGACCCGAATGAAACATCAGCCGTACGATCGACCTCGCGTCACGGTTGAAAGGATAATTATTGACGCGTTTTCCACCGGCGATAGTTCGATAATGCAAAACGCGCGGATAATAGAGCCGCCGTAGCTTGCAGCTGACAAAGCTTTATGCCCGCGTATAATTAAACGCGATAAATTAGTTGAATCTCCCCGCGGAAAGATTAACGCGCAGCTGCCACCGGTTTTCGTTACTGCACATTTTGTTTATGCATTCATATTTATTTGTTCGCGCCCCGCGGATCGGAACGTAATAGCCGGAGGGTGGTTGGGCGAGTGTACCTGATCCGGCGATGGAACTCGCTCCGTCAAGGTAATTACCTGCAGTTCCTGCGGGAGACGTCCCCCGACGACGTGTACCAAGAACCAAATGAAAGGAAAATATGGGCGAATAAATTAGAACGGCGAATTTCGACGAGCCCGAAGTAATTATTCTGCTTAACTCCTTGTTAACCCCTAACGAGTCAATCCTTTTTCTTAGCCCGTCTAATCTCCTTATCGAATTAGTAAGTCAATCCCCTTGTTCCATCGGCCGCCCTTTCACCGTTAAATCATTGCCCGGCAATCCGTAACTCGCGCCTCCTTACAACGTTCAACTTACGACCGAATTATTGTTACATAGTTATCTATCATAGAAATATGATAGATACACGCCTTTTCATTTGTTACTTCCGCGTAGCGTTAGTTAACGAGATTGCGAGATCAGCAAGTCCGCGAGGTGTTGCAAAACGCCAACCTGGAACTTGCTGGAGACTCGGTCTCCAACCTGTGGGTCTTCGACCCAGGAAATTAAGAAATAGAAATTAAGCAAAATGTGCCAATGCTCCGGCATATGATGATGCTGCCAAAGCTTTTGCCTGGAGCATTGAAACATCTTTGAGAGTACCTGCACACCTTAGTAAGGACCACCTTGAATCCAGCCAGGGTACCAAGAGATTGGGACAACGAGACGATCAACTGGCCACGCGACGAAAGACGAGTCAACGCTGAACCAGCACCAGGACAATCAACTATGCGTCACGTTACCGTACACTCCTGACTGGGTGGCCTAATTGTATATCGTTTTCAGTTTGAAATACACTTGTTACGAAGCTGTAATAAAGCATCTCAGAGAAAATCTTCCGTTTATCAATTGAATCCTTTCACCCAATTAGTATGTAAGCTCAAGGTGTGCCTTGGCACTTTAAGTCTCGGCTGGTCCTACACAAGGACGTAACAGAATAATTAACCTTTCTCGAGGATTCCAGATGTTACGAAATATTTTACCCGGACATTGTCTGCTTAAACCTACGTGGTCCTCGATCCATTAATATTATCTCTCCGAACCAAGATAGCCACGGGTAACCGTGCCCGATCGACACGCGAAAGCTATTCTTTACCGTAACGTCCGGTCATGTCGTTAGGGAGAGAACCTCTGTCTCGGCCCCTTTCCCCCGGCGAAGTTGCAGTAATCCTTTAGCCGCGGGCGCCGTGAGTCAGCAGAGGATCTCGGGTATCCGTGTAAACGGAAACGCGGAGAAATCCCCTCTGGCCCGCAGCCGAGACCCGAAATCGAGCTTTTAAACCGATACTTTTATCCGGCGATAGCTGCACCGTGCCGCTGCGGAACGAATCCCGGAATCTCGCTGGTAATCGCGGTGATGCGGTTTCAATGCGGGAGCAGCACACCCCGATGCAACAACGAGCCGATGCCGGTCCTGTCATTTGCGCGGCACAACGAAATTTCAGACCCGCTCGGCCGAATCCCCCTTTTCCCTTCGTCACCGCGACGGAGTCGTCGGTAAATTTGTTCGATGTTGTTTGCGTTCCGTTCGCCAAGAGAGGGATTGTTGAAAGTGCGGTAGGTTAAAAGCGTTGTTTGATATTTAGGACTCTGTTGGCACCGGAACGGGCGTAACCGCATGGTAAATACGCGCCGCATAGGAGAAAGCGTGTCGCGTCGAAAGAGTCGGAAAACAACGGGAACGATACCTGCGCAAAGACGGTGTAAACTGACGCGCGATGTAAATAACAACCGTTGTCGACCGCCGCTTAATCCCTTACCGACGATCCGGTAAAATTGTAACGATATAATAATGAAGTACAGTGTTGCCTCGATGTACGAGTGCCTTAAGGTACGAGTGGTTTGAGATACGAGCCGCCGAGCGAGCGATATTTTGCTTTGAGATAATAGCAAGATTTGAGATACGAGGAATCGAGCAATCCCAAAATTCGGGGCGCATTTTGGTGTCGTGAAAAACAATTGCTTTGAGACACGAGCAATTTGACATACGGGGAAGGTTACGGAACAAATTAAATTTGTATGTCGAGGTACCACTGTACTTGACGGAACTTCTTCGACACCTGAAATTGTATCCAGCCAGTGTGCTGAGCACCGAGCGATCATTTTTTCCGAGAAGCGTCAAGGAAGACGTTAATAAAAAGCACGAGTTACGACGGCAAGAACCGGCGACGTGAAATGAATGTCGAACCGTGGAAGTACGACAAAAAATCAAACTGCCAGACCGGTGTGCAACGATGAGAAAGGAAATACGACTCCTTTTACTGGGATTCCTTTTTTGCGGCCAGAGTTCAATTACATTATTTTTATTCCGGTTGCCACAAAGCCTGTCAATCTCTATGGTAACCCAGTGGAAAACTGTAATCGCGTCGGGATCTGTTCCCGGGTTGTTGCTGTAAAAAAAAATTCCGCGCATTCTTACTGCAAATCCGGAGTCATTCTTGGAACATTTCATCGCCGAACCATTGTTCTCCGCACGATCACATTTTTACATTCCAACGCTATTCACGCTTCAGCTACAACTATTAAACGAGCGGACTAACACAAAGGATCTACCGCTGACATAGTCGCTCGATCAAAGCCACGCGTCATCGGCGGAAAAACGTGCCACTTCCGTCGCTCATTTTGTAAAGTCAGTCGGTCTCCGGTCAATACTCGCCGCATCTGCACAAATAAATCGCTTCTTTCGCAGCCAAGCCCTGCCATCCGCATGAAATCGAGTTGCAATTTTTTACCGAGCGCGGTCTATGCAATCCCTCAATATCGCGTCTTACAGTTCTTCTCTCATTCCAATATGTAGGAGTGAAAGAATTGAGTACGTGCGTAAGGGCGTGCGAGGGTATAAATATGTATGAAAGCTGTATGATTAGATGTGATATTGTAAGCGACTGTGTTTTTGTAAGCGAGTGAATGTTGTAAGTGCGGCTGAAATAAAAGAATGAAAGGGGAGCGCGGTATAGATTCGGTATGGACAAGAGTGGCTGTTCTCGGAATTTGGCGGTCGCATTTCCGGATTAAGATATATGCGCAACCGACCAAATCTGGGGAGACGGAATGAGTTGAATGCGGGGAAAGCGAAAGCATTTCTGAGACGCGAGCGCGAGAGATTGTCCGATCGAATGTATCTTAATATCTGATTACTAATAAATACCAACATCCTTAAACAATAAAATGTAGAAATAAAATAATCACTTTTATGGAACTACTTAAACTCGATTCGTGTTCTATGTAAGGGCGATACAATAACTTGGATTTAACACAAATCCTCCGTCCTGGTTAACTCTTACTTTGAGCTGCCTCCGCTCTAACTAAATACGATACAGGCCGACGATTCCTTTGTATAATAAATAATGCCAACGGCTCTCGATCGCGATTAGTGATATTTAATGATTAACGGAATTAATGATTAACGGCTAACGATTTGATACTACGACTCAAGGCTAACGATTGAAGGCTAACGACTCATCATTCCTTCTACTGGCTCTCTTCCTATATGTATATATGATACTATATGATATAGTATACTATCGGTACACTATATGACATGTATATCGATCGAGTGATAAAGCTGTGCGCGGTGAATCTTACGGGGCGAGATATAAAAACGTTATTAAACGATAATCACTGGTATCATAGCTGGTCGTGTGAACGGTACGCGCCTCTTTCTCGACGTTTCGTTATCGCCTGTACGGGCAGTATAAATCGAGCTTTATCCGTCAGCTCGTCGCAATAGCAAGTACGAGCACAGGTTTTATCCGACGCGGTCGGGAGAAGAGCACGGAGGGTGGAGGTTGGAGATAAACGGTTCAAAAAATTTCTTGCCCGTTTACGAGGGGATCGCGTGCCGGCGGTGTCGCCGAGGCTAAACGCGTTCGGTCACGTGAGTTAGCCTCTCGAAAATGCGCCGGGGCACGCATTAAATCTGACAAAAATCGGGCCCGAGCCGCCAGTTTTCTCGCCCCCTTCAACTTTTCCTCGCCGCGCGTTGAACGACGAGTATGGCCGGTTCACGTGACAATTTCTTAACTCGCTTCCGTCCTCCCCCGCGCGGGGCGAACTTTACGGTCGGTCCCTACCTTCCGCGGTTTACGACCGCCACTTTGTGTCCCCCTCCTTTTCCTCCGCCCCTAAAACTCGATCCCTTCCCGCCTCTGCCGCTCGTTTCACCCGTCCCACCCGATCCGCCGACGCCTTTTACGCGCCGCGCCCGACTTACGTGCTTCCCAAGTTTATCGGTAATTGACCTCTGTGCCTTGCTCCGAGAAACCGTACGCGGTTCATTTGCAACCGTGTTCGCAACGAGCGTTGAAAACGTGGAAAATTGGTCGGAGCCGCGGGGAACGGAAGGGTTACAAACGAGCCGCGAGTCACGTGAGGTGATCGATGGATTCGAAGGTGCGATAAGTTGCTGCGAGGACCGTTGTTAACCCGCGCTGCTCGAACGTACGCGTTAAACAGGTGAACAGATTAGCGAATTTCTTTACGTTTTTACGCGCGACGCCAAGATATTTTGCCTCGCCCTTCATGAAACATTTGTAGGAAATGAATGAATGAAATAAGTGTTACCATCCTGATTGAATAGTTAATAGTGTTAGTAGTTGAATAGTTAATAGTGAGTTATGCCACAGCCTGCCACTTTTGAGGAAATCCAGATCGTTACACTTGATGTAGTTAAATTGTTTCGTTAAACAATAATTTCACTTATTTTAACGTGTGAGGTAACGATAAAGGAACGACGTCTTAGGATTTATTGTGGTTCACAATAAGTCAAAAATGTTGCTGTTGACCGCACCGTTACTTGGACGAGACAGAGAGCTCACCGTTACGAAACAAAAGAATGTATACGAAAAGACTTGAATACGTACATGCGCTGTTGTAATATTGAAGCTACTGGAATTGATATTTAGAATTATATACAAGAACAGAGCCGGGCGATGGCTCGATCGGTAGGGCTCGGGACTAGTAATCGGCGGTCTCGATCAATGCTAATTGATACAAGCACCTCTGAGTTTTCTTCACGTGTTTTGCTTAACCGCAGATGGCTAGACTCCGTCGCAAAAATAATAATAAAATAAAAGCGACGTTAAATAAAACTCCGGAAAAAATATAACACCCCGTTGTCAAGGGTTAACAGACTCAGGTTTAAAAGCCTTCTGTGCTTATACCGTGGCAGGAAAATCGGTGAAATAAATAAATAAATAAAATACATACAGGAACGCTAATACATACGACTCTCCGTGCCTGGCTTACTTGTCATCGTGCATCCGTATAGAATCCGTTAAAATTACAAAACTCTGTCATCGTTTTTTATATAAGAACAGACAGAGCGTTAATCTCGTGCTCGAAACTTTGAAGAATGCTTAATCTATCACGATCCAGCTACGCCGCAAACCAATTTATCCAGCTCAAATTCAGGTCGCATTCAACCCGAAATTATCGTTTTTCGTTCAATTTCCATTCGCCGGGCCGCTGAATTTCCTTACCGTAAAACCATCGACTTAATTCCGTGGATTCCCCCTTTATCAAAATTTCATCAATTTCCATTGGGCCGCGTTCATAATTCTATTTACCCCGGAGTAGGGACGAGTCGTCGCCGTCGTCGCCTCCAACGGGCGACTCTCTGCCCGCACGGGTTTCCTCGACTCCTTTTTTCACGAACGCAACGGAACCATCTGCATTTTCCGCCGAGGGAATTCTTTCCCGACGGCCCGGACGGCTGTTCTTATCGACGTTATGACTCTTACGCTCGTTAAGTTGGCCCGTCGCCAATCAAAGGCGCGCGCCCGTTGGGCTTTGTGTGCGGGGAACGGAAGTCGTCAGAAACTTCCAGTTGGCGCTGAGTGGTAGAATATCCTGCATGCAATTATTCGGCCGCGCAAACGGCGCCGCGGTATCGCGCGTAATACAACTTGTTGTGCCGCTGCTGTTGTTGTTCTTGTTCTTGTTGCCGTCGTCGTCCTGTAGTTTTGCAGGCTAGCAAATCCGTTCGGCGACGGAGCGGCGAAACTCGCGTTGAAACACGGAATCAACCGTGATTCGGATCGTATTAAAAAGTATCGAATTCACAATCTCGTTGCTCGGTCTTCGATTGTTAATGCCTTTGCACTCGAGGAAATTTCCTCCAATTATTTACTGAGTTTCCCTATTTTATATTGTTATAATTATTATATATTATATGAAACTACTGTTAATTTTTAAATACATATGAAGTTTATAACATATTTAAATTCGATTTAGTTTAGTCTGTACGTGAGTGCTCCGTGGAAATCTGTCAATTTCCTGACTAAACAAATTGGATTTTTTTAGTTTTTGATGAAATTTAAGAAATGAATAAATCGAGCTGATTACATACATATTTAAAACGAATAATGGTATTCAAATGAAGCAATAAAAATGAAAAAATATTTGTTACTGAGAGGATTTGAACCGTTAAACCTTGAGGAATTCGACTTTACATCAATTTAATACAGTAGATGTTTGACCATTTTCTCATAGTGAATGGCTAGTATTTAGCTATAATTTTATAGCCAGTGTCTCATGACCAGTTACCAGTCATTCACTGGCTATAAAATTATATTATTGACTATAGAAATTATTGTCCATTTACTGTCTAAAAAGCGACGATCTCCAAAAATTTTTCTACTCGGGTACGGGTACGACACTTCGGCCGACTGAGCTGCCATACCGAAAGGATTAGCAAAATAGACGGTTTCAATACATAATATTACTCTTTGTTAGCGTTATGCACCGTCTCTCGAACGCGGCGTAACGAATTTGCACGGAAGTGCCGGCGCAATTAGGAAGTTCCCCAAGAAACGATGAGGGTAGGCTATGAAAATTCGGCGGGGCTCATATGTACATGGGTCCAGGAGTAAGTTTTCCCGTGCACTACATCATGCTGATTTACGTTTATAGTTGAACTGTTAGTGCACGGGAGACTATCAAGCCACGGCGCAATAAACTATAAGATTAAAGGGTTCAGGTGAACGCGTGCACTTACGAACTTGTCCATAAGCATACTCGTTACTGAATTTCGTCTGGATATACAATTCCGCGACGATCCGCGCTGCGTCTACGTTAAGCGACGCCGGGATAGCTCACCGCGGCTGTCCAATTAACCCGGGACGGCGCGGTAAATTCCATGGAAGGGCCGTGAGACGAAACGGTAGACAAAAAGAGACCGAGCGGAACCGGCGGGTGGCGTTCGGTGGAAAAAGAGGAAGGATAATAGAGGAGGTGTGCTGGATTCAAAAGAATCATGATTAGAACACGGATTTGGCGCACCGTTTTACGGCGAAATACCGGGAAACGAGCTGGAAGGTGGAGCTGCAGGCCGAGGAATTTCCTGCGCCGCATTCTAACACGCCAGAACTGCTGTCTATCTATACCGGCTCCTTTTAATGCCGCTCGACCGCTAACGCGGGCTGAAAGTGTGCGATTCAGGGCATGTCTCGAAGCGAAACTCCGCTCGTAACACGTGTAATTTTTTTGATATCTTCGAGTATCTAGTAATCGGTGATCGCGATCAGTAATTGAACTTTATACTAATCGTAATTTTCGATCGATAATCGAATTACGTTTCTCCCGACTACGGTCTCTCGAATTCCCTGTCCCTCCCTAAATTTTTTCCCGTATCTTCCCTTTACCCGGTCGATCTGTTTCCTTTTTTCGCGAAATTCCTGTAGCGTAATCGTTTCGAAGGTTGGCTGTGCGACGGAGCAAAATTTTCGGGCGTTGCCCGCGAATTGAACGGCCGGTCGAGGCGAATTGAATCCCGTGGAAAGTTCTCCGCGGAATCCTTCGGACGTCCGCGCGATTCGAAATAGCCGTTGGAATTTCGAAGGGTCGGACGCAATCGCGTTTCGAATTATTTACGGTCAACGGTTTTCATGTGAGAATCGAAATCGGCTTTTTACCAGAGCGAAGAGCCCGAGAGCCTGAGGCTAAAGGCACCGTGCGCCAAGGGGTTGTCGCAAACAGGGGTGTTTATGGAGAATTAACGCAACGCGTGCGTCAAGGCAGAAAAGTTGAGGCCGCTGCAAAAATGATCGGTTCAACTGTTACATAGTTATAGTCCGTTCCCGACAAGTTCCCCACTGATGATCATTCTCTTTCTCACTCTGCTCCTTCTCGTTTTTCTCTTATAGCGTCCCGGAAACAATTTTATTATTCATTTCGTATATTTTAATTATTATATACCTTTTCCAAAATGTATACTTTCAACGTGTATATTATATTTAACTCCGGGAAAGTCGTGATATCTCCTAAAAACTGACTTTTTCATTAGAAAGTAAAAAACGGGTGGCAAGTTTGAGCTTGAGATGCTACTGAAATAAAATACAAATTAAAGGCTCGAAATGAGTGAAATCAGTTGAAAAGCTGTATTCAACTTTGCTTTCTAATGAATCTAAATCTAAATTTAAGTTGATTACTTGCAAAATTATTTTTTTGCTGCAAGTTTACCTTCTGTAACTAATTTTGCAGCTCTTAGCTTCTCTGTCAATGTTTTCGTCATCAGTTACAAGTGATATCCGCGTTGGTCGCAGATATCGATCGATTAACGACGACCAAGAGGCCAGCCAAGAGAAAGTAACTCGCGAGCGACGCAATCGCCCCGGCTGATCATTCGCGCACACGTATAGAGGGTTGTGAATTAGAAAAAACGCATTAGCATCGGTCGGTCCGCGTCGAGGCATTGAGCGGGCTAAATATCTTCCCGGGGAATGTCACGGTGATATTACCCGGTGGAAATTTATTTCCGGCTCGCTTTACCCCGCTCCGCTGTTTTATTATCGCGAGAGCGAGCGCTTTCTATTCCGCGTGCATTCCCACGGTAATGCGCGCGCGCAAATAAATCAATTGTCACGGCGCGGCCCGCGGCAACGACGTTAAGTAATTAAACGCTTTCATTTTTAGCCTGCCAGGGAAATAGCTACGTTTCAGGAAACATCCAGGTGTCGCGTGTTCTGATCGTAGACGTTCCACGCGCCGATAAATTGCATGAATACGTGAACGCGCGTTCGCAATCGGGAAACTGATTCGCGTTACCGGGGTGAGATCTTGAGATCTTGAAGGTACGGGGAGCATCGCTAGGCAAACAGCTGTGCAACGCGACCAACAATCGTCGACAAGTCAAATAAACGATCGCGTTTAGCAAATATTGCAACCTGTAATATTTGGACAGCGCGACGTGCAGATGCGCCCCGTCGAAGATAACGCGATCAGCGTTGACGGAAGCTGCGGGAACACGCGCGCCCTCGTATCGAGCCTATATAAAATTCGACAATTTTATAAATGACGTAATTTTTTACACGTAATTTAATTACACGGTATTTAACGTCGCGTCGTCGGGCAGAGCAAAAAGCCGGAGGATCGCTCAACAGGCGTGTTAATTTCTGGCTCGCGCACGTACCGTCCGGCCGCGCACCTGCAATTCTTCTCGGCGGACAAATTTATTCCTCGAACGTGGCCCGCCATCGCGACAGATGTATACTCGGGATTTACGTGACCCGCTCGAGCAGACGGGGATGACCGTGCGCCGCGCAGTCCTCGATAATTAATGGTTACCTTTAAGGCGTTCTAAAACGCGTCAAAAAGCCGCCGGGGACTTTCGCTATGATTTACGACGTGCGAAACGTGGCTCCCGGGGTGGAAACCGGCGCCTCGTTCCGTGACACAGCCGCGTGTCTTCGCCTCTCATTTGCATGCGTCTACGTATTCGCACGTGCGCAGGGATCATCTTTACCCAGCGAAACTCCCGGCCACTTTCGTGAAACGTTCATGATACCTGGTATCGACACGTGTAAGGATACGTGTAGGGAATCGTTGAAGCCTAACCTGTTTAACACGTTAACTGACCAGCGATTTTTTAACCTTTTAGGCACGACGCGTCGCTACAGTGACTTAAAGTACGTGTATAGTTGAATCATAATTTTTCTTAAAGCATGTGTATCATATGTTCAAGAGAAAAAATTATCGAAACCTTCATTGTAATTGAGAAGGTGAACAGTACTATCTGTTACATATTGCAGTACTGTATCGTTTACTCAGATTCGCATTAAACTCGGCCGTACAGAAAAACAGTCCCGCGCAATATTCAACCGTGCCTAAGAGGTTAAGGAAATCCCGTTCAGGCCCGCTCGCTGGTATCGTGGTACAGCAATGCGAAGCGCACTACTAGCATATTGAAGTTTACTCGATACAAGTGTTTAGGACCATTCGATCTCATTTTCGTATCACCTACATTAATCCGACAGTGTTTGTCGGAAAAGAAGTGCTCGCGAGATATTAACCCTTTAAGCCGTGACTCTCATGAAATCGTTTGGTCAGGTATCGAAGAGATCGCTTCGTTCCAAAGAGGAGTGCGGAAGAGAAGGTAAATCGGAATGAAATTCTGTAACGAAACATTTTCGTTCGGAACGAAAGCGGGAAAGACGGTTTCGGGGGTAAATACGCGGCCGTATTTTCCGTTTGCCCGTAGAATCGTACGCGGGATATGATTTACACGATCTCATTTTTGTATCACCTACATTTTCAACCGGCGAAGTTACAGCCAACGAAGAATGTATTGGTTCGAGAAGTAATGAGCTACGGCCCTGCTCCGCGGAGCGACTCCACTCGAAAGAAATTTTCAGTTCGCCCACTTATAAATTCTAGTTAAGGAATGTTCCCGACGGCGAAGTATTGGTTTAAAGCTGAACAATTCATGTACGAATCGCAATAACGATTATTTTTCTCCTCCTCGTTTTTATTCCGACCCTCGTCCTCTGTTTCCCTCGATTCGGAACTACTCGCCCCCGCCCCCCTTCCCCCCTTGCAACGGGAATCGCCAGCTA
>SHCU01000130.1:199178-218676 GCA_004307685.1 Ceratina australensis | reverse complement strand
TTTCTTCGCAATTTTTGAAACGAAATCAATATATGATCCCAAAGGAACTTATGGGATAATTCGATACATGCATTCGCTATTTCTTTTGCCGCTTCACACACCTGTTTCGAATTGTTTGAAATTAATTAATTTAAATGCATTTGTACGTTTTTGAAAGTGGAAATGTCAGGGAGCAAAAAAATAAATCTTCGATATGTGCTCTATGTATGCCTACGGAGGCACCTCATTACGTTTGTGATAAAAGGTGAAATAGAGCAGATATTGAAAATTCATTCTTTTTACCCCGTGAAACTTCCACTTAAAAAACCTAAAAATTGATTAAAATCAATTAATTCCAAACAGTCGAGTAACAATGTACTAATAACAATGTACCTTATAATTAGAGAGAATGATATACGTGATGCAATTGATAAATCACTAATAACTATACGTAAAGTATAACTATAAAAGTAACTATAAAAGTCGTATAACTGTGCGAGAGATTATAAAACAGTTGAGTGTGCAACGATCGAAAATCACAATCGAAAAGTTGAATCTTATTTCATACTAAAAATCCGAAATTACTTTCTTGCCAACCCAATAAATTTCATAAATAGTCGAACGGTACAAGAATTTATTATTATTATCCATTTTGTACATGTCGTACGGTGTTAAACATCGTGCGTCCAGTTTTGCTGTTGATGCGTTTGATAAATGAAGTCCCGCTTGCTCGTGATTTAATTTGATCCGAACGGCATTCTGCAGGAGAGCGGTTCGAACCTTAAAAAATAAAAGCTCGGCTGATTTATGCGGGGCAAGGTCTCAACGGGCCGTCACTTGACATTGCCTCCGGCTGCTTAGCGCCTGCGAGAGTCTATTGAGAAATTTTTCGAACGAAATTAGCAGCCACGGGAGAGAGGTATCGGCAACCTGTCCGTGCGCGGAGATGTTCTTTTGTTTATTGGCTCCATCGAGAGTTTAGTCGAGCACCGGAGAACACCTCGAAACTCGCGCCTCGGAGTTAGTTAGGATATTCATCATAGTGAAAGTGACGAACGGCGAGGATTTCGCGAGCGATGTCACTATTTCAACGCGGATCGAGCAATGTTTTATCCCGTTGACGACGTAAGTTCTGTTCATGGACCAAGATATTTCTGAACGAGAATCTCTCGTAGAATATCGAGAAACGTTACGAGGAGCAAGGTCACTAAGTTAGAATTTCTGTTTCGTTGCAGGAATTGCATTTAACGATTCGTTGAAAGCAAAGAATTATCAGTGTTACCTGGAACGATATTCATTGCAACGCATTAACCCTTTCGAGTGCATCTGTGCAATACCAAGGTAGATCAATCTTCGTCGACCATATACATATCGTCAAGCTGGCATAAAACACACTTATCAAGAAACAGGACGTAATAAGAAAGCGCGATTAGCGCTAAAGAAATTCTTCATCAGTCATCGATATCTAACCCACGGATCGGTCGTTAAGTAACTGGTGCGATGCGCGCCAACGCGAAATCGTGTGCTTTTATTTCGCGCATATTTCCTCTCGTAAAAATTTCATACGGGAGGATAGCGAACCTCGGGCGGACCAAAAAGCATACCTGAATCCGGAAAGAGGTATATTTACATGTATATACCTATACATAAATACCTATACGCGTGTATGTATATACAGGGTGAGTTTCGTAACGCGAGTTCGAAATTTGCGAAAAAATGTTCAGCGTTCCATTTGCGAAATTAACTATAACCAACCTGGCTATCTCCACAAAAAAGCAGAAAATTTCTTTGATAATCGGTGAACAACAAGTACCTTACGAAATATTCGGAACGATCGTGTCACGAGGTTCACCCTGTACATGCACTCACGGGATACATGTATGCAGCGCGTATATTTTCATAGATATTCGGATAGGATTTTGCGGCCGGCACTCGCATCTCTTCTTATATCATTTCCCGTCAGTCCCGGTAAATCCAGATTTCGCCGGCCGACCAAGCATCGCAACCAGCGAAGGGAGATCCGCAGTCGGTCAGATTGTCGCGTGTCACCGCCACGAGCGGCGAACCCTCTCGATTATGCAATCGCCCGTTCGCAATGTAAAATGTTCCGTCCCAATTACGCACACGCGCGTTCCGAAACGATCGTTGGGAGCGTCACGATCGTCGAAACCCGGGAAGATTGATATGCCATATTGCTGGACATCTGCCGCGAGATGTTAGCGTTTCGCCCAAGATTTTATCGCCGCGGCTTTGGACGCGGTCGTAAAAAAAAAAAACGAAAAAATAAACAAGCAGGGCAGCAGGCAAAAGAATGAATATTTTTGGGATAACACGATAGGCGGAAAAGTCGAGGCGATTACGCGCGGTCCGGCCGATGAATTCTTCCGAGTTACACCGCTGCCAAACGGGATTTATCGAGCGTAATGTCATTTACGCGGGTTTGCAACAGCGCTGTCTCGAGCATTCGTTCTCGCCCGTTTTCCCCATCGCCGTCCCTTTCTTTCTTTTTTTCTTTTCGTTTCCGCGCGACGGAAGAAGGGAGAAAGAGGGCGGGGGCGAAGCCGTAATATCCGAGGGAAAATTTGTTCAGCGAAATGAAATTATCCAGCGACGATCTTGCATTATACTCGCGGGCGAACGTGCCCGGCATAACGCGTTCGGGTCCGCCACGTACCTCTAATACGTGGAATACGTATCGAACAGCCGTGTCGTAACTTCCGTTCTTCCCGAGCCGGTCGCGAACTGGAACAACTCCTGCCGGTAGTTTTACCGTTCGGTTTACTGCGGGCAAATTGATTCTTTTCGCGATGAGGTTTAATTTGTAACGACGACACGTCCCGTCGGGCCGGCGTCGTACCTCGAGAGATCTAAGTACCCTGTCGATCGAAGTCAAGGTGCCCGGATAGCCGGCCCCGGGGTAGCGGTGGATATACAAGAGGGGGATGAAGTTACAACACACGGGGATTAAGTTCGCTTTGATCAAGGCGCAAGTTGCGTGGAACGTCAAAGAGCGGTGGATAATTAAGCGGCGACGAGTTTCCGTCGGGGAGGAGGAGAAGGAGGCGACCGGGACTTAGCCCGATGCATCCGTCTAACGAAACAGAGAAGAAATGGGATTAATGAGAAAAAGTTCGACGGCAACGCCCCTCGCGTTACCAACGGTTTTAATTAAGGCGATGGCGCAAACACGCCGCGTGTATTTGCACACGTCCTATATATATATTTGCGAAGCGATCCCTTTCTTTCGGCAGGAAAGATCGCGCGGCACTTCCTCGAATTAATCTACCTACGGGCGCGGATCAAAACCCGGCGACGATCCCTGCCGTCGGATCGGATACGGTAAAAATGTTCATCCGTTATCGAGCCCGGTATCGCGGAAATACGTCCCGGGGGACTGATAACCTGCAACCAGCCGCATCGAAATGATTGGCCGCTTACTTATTCCACGGTGTACGCGCGGAAATTACGTTTGCTCCGGCGCAGCCGCACGTACGTTAAATATTTTCCGACCGCACGGAACCCATTCCCCGAGATTCTCATCGTCGATCGTACGTCGAGATCCCCGAGGGTCGCCAGCCTTCCGCGATCGTTACCAAAAGGCACTCGTTAGAGCAACGATTTATTCGAGGAACGAGCGCGACGTTACCGCACTTTCGACCCCTTTTACCCCCGTTTCGTCAAGAGAGCGAAATAAGATAAGGTACGCGCCGCGTTCGAAACGTAACCCTTGCGTATATTTTTCCTCCCCCCGAGATCGACGCTTCGACTCAACTGGCTAAATTCTAAATTGCAATACCCCACGCCGGTGACATACAACCAGCGGAGAGATCCCGAGCGTTAGGGCTCTTCGCCTAGGTATCATATCTCGGACAAAAAGGATTCGGCACAGTCGACGTGTCAGAAGCAATCGGCACTTACGTGTTCCCGTCGTGATGATGCGTAAAGTAGACTCAATCGCGCTGGATCATAGCGGCGCACATACGCACACGCGTGTCTTTCGAGGATCTCGGGAAACGATGTTCAGCGGGAAACCGGAAGTACTTGGAACTGCTGCGCGGATCTATCAATCGATACTTTCAAATCCAGTCGGTCTACATCTTCTCCCGATTTTACCGAGAAATATCTCTGCTCTTCCCGCCTGATACTCTTCTCGCGGTCACGCGGTCACAACTGATCGTTCGAAACGGTTCGATCGTCCATCGGCAGCAGCGATCGAAAACACTTGTTACCGTAACGGCGAAACTGGAAGTGTTCCGCGATCGTGTCGTACGAACGGTATGCGCCCGGCAGGCTCGCGCGAGACAGACTCGGTGTATCCTCGAGTCGGTGGGATACCTATGCCGACTCCCACGCCGGCGCTTGCCGCCGCCGCCGCTGCCCGCCGGGGGTCGAGGATGGCTCCGGCTTCGCGACTGCGCCCTTTCGCCCCTCTTCAACCCATTACGGTTCTCACCCGTTCGCGCGCGCTCGAGACCTTATCGTACATACAGAGACGAGCAACGATGTACGATGTAAGGGAAACGCGTCGGTATTCGTGCGCTCGCTGCCCTACAATAACGTTCCCCTTACCCCGTTTATACGTGTTTGTGTGTGTAGGTGCAGAAGGGGGCGCGTTGCCTCACCCTCGGCCATCCATCCCCCCGAGGCCTCGTCCCCTTCGGCCGCAACACGTAGCAAAGCCAGCTACTCGGCCTGACTACCGTGCACACACCTCGCGATACATCATCGTATCGCTTTATGTCTCGCGTAACATTTTATTAACCAGAAATCAACCGCTCCGAGCTTTCTCGCCCCGGCGAATAATCTGCTCGCGGCGAGGCTTCTTCAACCGAATGGGCGCGAGCCAAGATTTCATGGGGATCGAATCGAACGAATAATTAACCTCTTACGCGCGACGCGACGCTATAGTGGTTTTCGCGGATGCCGTCTCGGTGAAGGACGCGCCACTATAGTGGCTTAACGTGTATGAGTGAATTGTAATTTTGAGAAAAATTATAATTTACTCATGAAAAACTTCATTCCAACGTACTCAGAGAATAGCATTGTCTGTTACACGTTGCATTTACGCGATTCGCGTTAAACCCTGCTGGACAGAAAAACAGCCCCGAGCAAAATTCTACCGTGCCTAAGGGGTTAAGTGTAATATTTATTTCATGTGAGCCGGGCGATAGTTTGATCGGTAGGGGTCGGGACTCGTAATCGGTGGTCCCGAGTTCGAGTCCCAATCAATGCTAATTGACACAAGCACCTCTGAGTTTTCCTCACGTGCTTTGCTTAACACATTCGCGACCGGCGAATTTTTCGTTTCTAATACTGAGTACCGGCAAAACTAATGAAATTCTGAAACTGGTTGCCGCAAACTAGTATCGTTAAAACGAGGATAAAAATGATAAAATTTGTTTTGAAATATGAATGTTGCAATTATGTGTTGTTTAAGATCAAAAGATTTTTATACTTTGTACACTTGCTTTAGAAATAAAATTTAAAATGACGTGAATTCACGTCAGCGGTCGCGAATTTGTTAATCGCGCATCGCTAGGATCCGTCGCAAGAATAATAATAAAATAAAGGCGACGTTAAATAAAAAGTAACACCTACTGTTAAGGGCTTTAATAGACTATAATCTAAAAAAAGCCTTCGCGACTGAGTTCCCGGGTCGGGTAAATCGAAAAAAAAAAAATTATTTCATGCGTCGCAGACTCCTCGTAATTGACTGTTCGGCGTTCGCACGATGGTTGAGCGGTAGAAGAGGGCGGAACAGGGAGTAGACGGGCTAACGGACCACGTGGCTGCTGTCGATCGACGAGTCGGAAGATGGTTGATCAATTGCGGGATGGCATCGTTCCGTTGCCTATCGACGATCGAATGAGACCTTCCTGGTGATTGTTGTCTGAGAACGCGGGCCATGAAGGGGATGGGTTCTAATGGGCTGCTTGCCCGTCCGATTCGCGTTTCGAGGAAATCCCTTATTGAGTGTCTTATCGTTTCTGCGTCGCGTGATTGATATCCCGAAGGTGGGAACCACGGGATGGGGGGGATAAACCGTCGGATTAAATGTCTCGAACGGGTGAACCCAGGGGCAAGTTATATTATTGAGTGAGCCGAGGAGTCAGCGGCGTGATCGCGTTGTTTCACTGGGGCGATTAAAGCGATGTTCGCCTTTAATAAAGTCGATTATTCGCTGAATTATTTTCTAATAAGACGAGTTTGTTTGAAACTATTAAAGCCCGGTACAGGAGCTGCTGCTGCTGACGCAAGTTGAAATTGTATAAGTATGAATAACGAGTCGTCTTATAATTATTCTTAAAATTATGGCGAGTTTTTGCGGGATTATGATATAATAAAAGCCGGGTATATATCTAAGAGGATTTCCTTCGAAAAGTGTAGCTGGATGTTTAAAGAACATCGGCGGGGAACGAAAGAAAGTGGAAGTACTCGAAAGAGCTGGCCTCAAGCGCAGCGTCTTGCTTTATTAGTTTATAAGTGAACTAATTAAACAGCCTTGCGCGAAATTTATGTTTCGTATTACCTTGTAATTAGGCCGTCGATTTTTATGAATCTATGAGTTCGATGGGTGCGCGTAAAAGAATTAAAAATAAGAGGGTCTTTTCGAATCAGAATAAATCAACGCATAGTGCGAGAAGCGAATAAACGTCTAATTCGAACTGTAGGACCATCCGCTGTCTCCTTACGAGCGGACGTACAGGGGAGAATATGACACACGCATGAAAATACGCAAAAATTGAAGATAATAGGGAGTCTACTCAAATCAGAATAAATCGACGCATAGTGCGCGAAACGAATAAACGTCTAATTCGAACTGTAGGACCATCCGCTGTCTCCTTACGAGCTAACGTACATAAGAGAATATAACACACGCATGATTCGGCATATGGTTATATCTTCGAATCGAACGGGCTACAGCGAACGCTCAATTTCCCTGGAATCTAAAAAGAGAACGAGATGCAAATCAGCAATCATGTGCCAAGAACCCGGCCAAGGAGCGGGAGTCCGTAAACGAAAGCTCGAAGTATAGCGCGCCGGGCGACCGATTTAATCGCAATCGAATTTCGTCGCTGGCAGAATTTCAATAACTTCCGTACACATATACAAACGCGGATAGATCGCGCACGAGGTCGGCCTGAAAACCTCGGGGATTCCCTTTTAATACGGCCGCGGTGCCAGGCTCGTCTCGCTTCACCTCGTTTATCATAATAAAGGATACGTTTCGAGCCGTGAAATTTCGCCCGGCACGCCGGTTAACGAGGTACAACGGTCGTTAGTAAGTAGTAACGAGAGTAGGCACGCGCGTGTCCTCGCGCTCACGCAGCTGTTGCTCGCGCAAACAGACGCGTAATCGCGCGTCTGTAAATAAGGGTGGAAAAGCGTCGCGGGATACGGTGAAAATAAACGAGCCAGAGAGAGAGAGTGAAAGAGAGAGGTCGTACCATTGCCCGTTCTACACGACCAACCGACAGTTATACAATACACCTGTGACGCATCCGCAGACGCTCGAGGACCTCTTTACCACCACCGGCAGGCCGTATTTACACGATCTCCGTGTAACGTTCCTCCGGTCAAACCCTGTAGGTACTTACCAGGGTTTAAAATACAAAAATAGAGAAGCTTATCTCGGAGTCGTTCGTAACGTTAGGCCGGGTATCCACTGGTGCAACGGCGCGGCCGCGGAAAACCACTTAAAAGGGTCTTTTCTTATGATCCTGCGCGCACCGAAGGGCCGGACGAGGTGTCGAATGCTCGCGTGCTCAGTGAAAAGGGAAAAGAAACGTAATGAGGAAGTAAGGAAGAGAATACGAGGTAGTCTGGTCTCATGTCACACAATAGTATTTGGGATGTTGTTTCGGGCGTAGAATTCGTGCGCGGCCGGTGTTGCACAAGTGGATACCCGGCCTTACGTCTGTTCCCTGTGAGGAAGGAAGGCGCGCGTCCTTTTATGAGAGGGACGATGGCATTTCCCGAGACGAGAGAAGAAGAATCTCGTGGAGACGAGCGCGGGTCTTCGTGAGAGGCGAGACACGCTCACCTCGAATTGTTTTCTGGCTGCGAATCGGTTCCCGTGTACCAGATGCGACTGGAACGTTGGTTCGCGCGAGTGAATTCCAGCTGGAACGGAGCCGCGAGACGAACACCGAATCGATCCCTTTAACGGCGCGCTCCGATTGTCCATGCAGAAATCAAATTCACTTGACGCGGTACGGCATGGCGGGTTCGAAGGAATTTCATTTGCCGGATTCTAACGGCGGGCGTTGCGCAGCGCGGGCCCGCGGCGTGCCCTCTCGACCGACTAATTCGCGCGACGCTCGGGACACCGGGTACAACTTTGTAACGCGGACGAACCGCATTTCCTCCCGGCAGCACCGTTATCGATCTCACGGTCGCCACCGACGACGTATCCGATCCCGTACGTAACGTCGCATCGCGTCGTTTGCTTCCAATAAGGTGTTTCCCAAAGAGTCTGTTAGACGCTCTCGAACACCGGGCATTGATGCTCGACGTCTCGCGAGCCGCAGGGTCTCTGCCAAAAGATCAAGGAATCCGGTAAAGGGAAAATAGTTGAAGGGACAATGACAGTTGCAGAGAGGTAAAAATTATACAGTTACTCGTCATATTTCTAGTACTACTTTATGATCTTCTAACCCTTTGAACTCGAGAATTCTTTCTCCAAATAAATATCTACTGAATTTTGTCTACATAACAATTATTTTATATTATATAATTATTCTATATCATAAGAATTTATTGATCAATTTTGTGTCTACAATTTTTATACCATACGCGCATACATTTTATAGTAATCAAATTTAATTTAATCAATGATATATATTTCATCTTATAAAACATCCGGCTACTGTGAGGCGCCTATCGAGTGCAAAGGGCTAATATTTTTCTATGGCTGCGTATCCGAGCTGCAACTTGATCTCCAAGTTAACGGATAAATTCGTAAAAAATGATATTTGACTCCGGTATCTCCCACGCGAGAATATTGTACCTATTTGAAATTCATTTGTGATTCATTGCGGAACGCCGGGCGCACATTACGGAAACTAGTTTTTAGATTTGGTAGAAGAAAATACATGCTTAAGACTGGCCCGCGATAGCTAAGCGGGCGGATATTGTTCCAGAAATTGCTCCGCGCTATCTGATTCTGCAATGCATCGGGAATGGAAATGAGAAATAGTGAGAACGGGGAGAAGAACAGCGAAATTTTATTTAGATAGCATTTACAGTTTCGTTACTATCTGCGCAGGAAATTTGTTTAGAATTTATCGAGTCATCCGCTACGTTCCTCTATCGCGTTGTTCGGCCAATTCCATTCTACAGATTCTTTCGTATTACGAGTCGTTTCTCCTCGTTTCACGTTCGATACCGGAACTTTCAGTTGTCGCGTGTCAATCTAGCGGCGCGGTTTATCCGCGAAAATTTCAAGAGCCATCTCCAACCGGTTGGAGTGTCCCGTTTGTCGCGCGGTTATCAGATTCCACGCGATGAACCGGTGTCAATTGCGGCGAGATTCGAATCCTTCGACTATCCGTTTGTCTCGGTCTAAAATCAGGATCGCGGGTCAATTGCAAAATCGGTTGCACGTACACGTAACAACGTGCGCTTTGACGGCTTGGGTGGTAGGTGTAAGACTCGGTGAGGCGTCGGTGTTGGTGAATTAACGACGATACGTAGCGCGTCTCGACACCGGTAATTCCCTCGATGCCGGTAATTCCCCGGACGGCCGTCTTAACGGGCACGCCGGTTCTGAACGTTGCGTACGCGCGCTCGTCACGTACGTCTGTTCAACTGGAATTAAATGTCCGCCAAAGGACTTAATACACAGTTCGTGAGAATGGTCGCCAGTGCCGGGGTTAACGAAGTTAATCGCTTCCGCAGCGCGGAAAGAAGCCGCGGACGTTACGTCAGGCTCGTACATTTCTTTAGCTGAAAAAGAACCGGAATAAAACCGACACGCTTCGTAATTACGTTCTCGTTTTGTCGGCTACCGAATAAACGGATAGTAGTTCTTAAATAGATTAGACGGCAACGAAAAATGTATAAATCGTCGTTCGGTCGAATAACAGATGAATAGATTAACATTAATCAGTTTACTTATTTTTCATTTATTTCATTTCCTTTTAATTTACATGCGTCCAGCAGTCATTCAGGTGTAAGAAATCGATCATTGAACGTCGGAAATCTAAACGTCGAATGTTTATTTTTAAGATTTCAGGTCATTCGATAATTTGTTTTCCTCGCGTTCACCAAATCAGCCCCGATCAATTATTCGACCTCACTGATAGTATATTATTATCAATGATATCAAGTTATTAATAATGTAATCTCATTATTAATTTGATAAACAGTAATGCCTTTGCGAATTTTACAATAGGATGGTTCGAGCCGCGTTACGTCGAATGCTTCCCGTTAATTAAATCCGGCACTCTTTTTAATTATCTCTGCGCCCGTTTAAACATTCCGTAAATGTAATACGACACGTAATTTCGTTCCACGGTTCATAGATTTCTTCCTTAAATTTTCATTCGATGTTCGAGCGCGCCTCTATCGAGTTCATCCTTCGGCGGATCGATAGGATTAAGATCTTGTTGTTACGATACCCCGTACCATATTTCCTGATACATGGCGCTTGTTCTTAGCTGTCTGGAAAGCTTCTAGGAAATCCCGAACAAATTGCACCGAGAGAAAACCGGGATCATGGGTATACGATAAAAAGTAGACAAATCTTAAGTGGTATATATAATTGACTCGCGCTGCTCGCTGCTTCGATTGTGTGACGGTTTAAAGATGATTAAATTGCAGAAACAATAATGAACTTCACCGAGCTGGCCGAAGACTGACTTTCATTAAATCTTTCGGTCGTATTTAACACCTTCTTAAACCAAAATGGTGCGGGCCAGTGAGATGCCGTGTGCCCTTTGGTATGCCGTGGTCTGTTCACGTCTCAATATCGATCAATGTGGTAGGTCTTCCGATATGACCGAGAACTCAGGTTGCTCGGATATTACATCGAATTGGTGAGATCGGGTACTTATGCGTAAATTAAGAATTGCGCATCTAGTCTACCTTATCATATTAGGACCTTAAATAAGTTTTCGCTGTTTCTTCAGAAATGGTAGTAGCGGTAGTCCGTGCATGGAATTTCTAATGGTAACGCACATTCAAGGAATTACTGTATCTAACCTTAAATTTTAGTGTATGGTAGTTCACTTTAGTCTGACAAAAGTAATTATTTATTAGACCTGAAAATGTCAATTTTTGTGTGAATTTTATTGCACTACTTTATTCAAAAGAAATCTGCAGCTGAAGCACATAGAGTCGAGACCTACGGTGACAACGCTCTGTCGAATACGACGTGTAGAGATTGGTTTCGACGCTTCAAAAATAATGATATTGATCTTGAGGATAAGGAACGTTCTGGCACACCAAAAAAAATTTGAAGACAAAGAATTAAAGGAATTACTCGATCAAGACCGATGTCAGACGCTAGCAGAACTTGGAAAAACATTACAAATAGACGTTTAAAAACGTTAGTAACGATCCCGAAGCAAGGAAATTGGGTGCCGTATGAGTTGAAGCCGAGAGAAATTTTGCACAAAAACAGCGAGAACTTATCCAAGGTCCTAATACCACTGGTTCCTAATACTACACTCGCGCTCGCGTCGCGCACCCAACCGAAGTAACATCAACGTCGAGTTATTGTCTCGGATTAATCGCATGATTTCCGTCAGGTACGGCGCGGTATATAATTGACTCGTACTACTCGCTCGCTGCGCCCCGCCCAAACTTTTCGTCAGACACCGAGCGGAGTGGGAGCGAGCACGAGGAAACAGAACTTCTCTGGAATAACGAACTCTTCCAGCGCGATCGATCAATCCAAACATCGTTTACAATTACTTTCCTCCGTTCTAACGGCGCGGCGGCAGCGTAGAGTCAACATCTTACTCGCGGTTGCTCTCCCGCGATGTTGTTCCGATTACAAACGCACGGCTGTCGGAAACTGCGGAACCGTACCGCCGCTTTATCACCGGTGCAAATAGCAGTACAAACACTGTGCGCGAGTTCGCAACGAGCCGGGCTAAAACGTCTCGAATAAATACAGCCACGATTTTACGTCGGGATTAATATCCCGAAATCTTTATTCATTCTCGGCCGGGCGCCCGTCCGTTCGCCGACCCGGCCGTGGGTCTCGTTATTTATGCGAATATTATTACCGGCGAGAAGCGCCGTTGCTCGGGCCGGAGGAAGCTGCTTCGACCGACCGGTTCGCCGTTAAAATTCGACACACCGCGCACGTAAAATCCCATCCCCGTGGCCCTTCGGCTTGACCGATTCTTCCTTGTGCACGCACAGATACGACGCGCGGTTCATAGGTGCTGCGGGGCACGTAGTCGCGCGCGTTTTGTACCGTTTCCTCCGTTTCGGCGTATAATTCGAAGCGGCAGTGCGGAGGGAGCCCGTTGGCCGGAATTAATGCCGATTCATAGCAGCCGCGTTCCGCACCGAACGGTCGGACGTAACACCGCTGCCCGGAAACATCCCGATTGCCGGCGAGAGGCTAACGAGCTGGCCTCGCTCAAAGGTGGAGAGCTACACACCTGAGTGTGTACATATTCGTCGCGAATGAACGCCCGCGAATTAATTATGCATTTCTCTCGGACCAACTGGTTCCCGCCGCGAAGTAATTACTTCTTCTCGCGCCTGTTCGATTTGTGTCGTGTTACTTACGCATTCCGGTATACGTTTGAATCCGTAAACGTCCCGCACGGAGTGTGGTAACCGTCTTTATTTTAATTCCACCCTTTGACTACTGAATACTCTGAGTCGAAGCGGTTCGCATGGACGGCGTGCGGTCGTCAATAGCTATCGCTGAATACTTTTTCACGCAATATGCATCTGTTCGGCGGTGTATGAACACTTTATCGACCGGTTGTTTCTCAGGCTGCCATTCATTAAGCACCGGCTTAATTCTTAATTCTTTGCGCTTATTCCTTTTGTTCAAAGGAATGTATTTTTGTTAATATTTATACTTTATTTTTCATTTATTTTGTATAATAAACGGTCTAAAATTTTTCCTAAACATACATAAAATATATTCAAGGTAATAATAATTCAAGTTTTTAGTAAGTTAATAATTCGATAGCCAAAAGCCGATTAATAGGCTATCGGTCGATAAGCGTTGGCAATCGAAAAGCCGATTAATAGGCTAGCTGTCAATAAAGTGTTAAGTTATAGTATAGTACAAAGTCCAATTACTGTTGTATTCCCTCCAAAATGAACAAAAAACAAAACTATATAAATTATCCAAATCCGAACTATACATAAGCAAAGACTTTCATCTAAGAAACAAGAACAATAAGAAAATCACTGAGGGCACGTCTATTCTAAAACGCGGAGAGACAAGGCCTTCGACTAGTTAGAGTTCTGAGTTACTACTGATCCAAAGGGCTACGGTTGTGCGCCAATTTATGCCAGAAAATGAGCTCATTCCTCAGAATGGGAAATGATCATATAAGGGAATTACTAGCACTCTTGGCTCATCACCAGGTGCGCTTCGTATCCGATGTTTATGTCGAACGTTCCGGAATGCATAAGGGACGCGTGTGTAACACTTCGATACGTAGAGAGCACGCGCGAGGAGTGGTAGCGGGTTTCTTGACTACACGAAGCGAAACGACGAGTCACGAACTTTCTCGACACGTGTCAGAAGTTACAGAAAAAAAAAAGAATCGGGAACATTTAACGGATTATCCCGTTTTGAGATGCGTTCGAACGTTAAATGCCTGCACCGTGCGCAACAAAATACGGTTGGCACGGTTTAACGAATAATCTGAGCGACGAATCGATTTCCCGTTGCGCCGTGAACAACGTGAAATCCGTCGATCTCGTTTTTCCCGGGCCCCCGGGGCAGAGCCGTCAGTTTATGGTGCTTCAGTTACCGAAAACTGGGCACAACTGAAAGGGCGCGCGTCCAACGTTTCTCGTGCCGTTAATTAGAAAGAAAAAACTTACGGATTCGCTCGTTAGCGTCCACGACCGCGTAACGATTCGTTCACAAAAGGCACTGCTGGAATTTCATAAGCTTTTGAAAGTTTCGCCCCCGTCCGTTTTCAAAGTGTGCAGCGAGACGCTTTGATCTGCGAGCGAGACCGAAAAGTCCCTTTGAGCCGGTTACGTCACGCAAGAGTACCGGCGTCGTCGTCGCATCGCGAGATTCGAAGTTCACCGATAATGGCTCCCGCCTGCGAGGAGTTAACGCTGCTGCTGCTGCTGCTGCTGCTGCCCTACGGATAAGCGGCAGGCGCGGGATCATCCGCGGGAGAGAAAGAATTTTATGGCAGTCCCTGCTGCCGCGGGACCCATCGCCGTGTTTAACGGCGTACGAATGGAATTCAAACTCGTAGGAAGTGCCGCCAGGAGTACGGTCGTGCGGCGTTTAAAGAAATATAACGTATCGCAGGAAACAAGTTTCAAGAACAATCATCTCTTCGCGCGGAAACCCGTTCGCGCCAACCATTTATCCCCGGCATTTTCCGCCCCGAAGTAAAACGATAAACGTGAATCACGAACTCTCTCGCCCTTTAACATTTCACTGGAGACGATGATAAGCTCCGGCCGCTATTGAAACAACCGTTGAAAATGATCAGCAATTAATCACGGGGCGCGTAAGGGTGACTGAATAACAGTCGTCGGAATGTCTCGCGCGAATGCATACTTCTGGACAGAAGTTCTCTCTTCGTCGATTAACGCGAGCAGCAGCTTGATCACTCGTAAGGGAGGTTATACCCAATTAATATCCACGCGCTCGGCAAAGTCGTTATTGAAATAATATTGAAACGCCGTACCGGAGCGTCGGCTCGAAACTTTCCGTGAAATAATACCGAAGACGGTGGTATACTTTATCTTGCAACGGGAATTGCAAAATGAAAGTCGCATAGGAGGACTCCGGTTGCTTTTATTACCGACACCTTATTGTAACATCGATATTATTGCTCGATAAAACGGTCTCGTAGGCACGATCAAGAGAACTCCTCGCGAGCAATAAATATCGCGAAATAACGATATGATTTCATTGGCTGCACCTTTATTCACCCTCGAAACTGTCCTTCGAGAGAATTTGAAAATAAGAAATTCCAATCGACGACGATTGATTTCGTTAAACGGCTAACAAGCGCGGCTGGTACGTACGTCCGTGAGACCGGATGTCAATTTACGTGACAAATGTTTATCTCTCGGGGCAGGCGGCAATTTAGGCAAATCCAACGATACATCCGCTTCAAAATTCGCCTAACCGTTCCCTCAGACGTTTTGCGTCCATAAATCTGTGCCACCGGCATTCTCGCGGTACACGCGGCAAAAGTACGTCGAATGAAACGTCGATTTTCGATCAATAGGCATATCCGGCGCTCTCCGTCGGTTCTCTCAAGAATCCTGAATAAAAGCGACTCGGAGATTTTTAATAAAAAATTCCATGCATGCATGCATGAGAAAATCTATGAAATTCTCACGATATTATTGACAATTTTAACTGGAACGTTTTACGTCACTTTCGGGTAAGTTGCAATTTTTAATCGCACACGGTTGAACCGAGAGCGAGAGATAACGCATAGCGCTGTCAACGGCAGTTTTTAAAGAAAGCGCAAACTAATGACGCTGTCTCATTAGTTCGGGATAAAAAGAACTCGCGAGGGACATTAACAAAGTGTCAGAAATTGATGTTCCTTTATTTAAACGTAAAGATAAGCCGTAAAAAATCGAGGAGCTACACGTCTCTCTGTTTGCATCTGAGAGTTATCGCGGCCACAAATAGCCAGTAACAAATTTCATTGTTTTTTCCCGAACGAACTTGCCGCGATTAACGAGAGTGAAACAAAGGACCAACGTTTAATGGTCCGACAAGTAAAAGAGGAAATCACTGTTCCCTAACCCGCGTTAACTGACAAATTTAATGCTCGTTCAGAACAAAGTTATAAAACCGCGTTCTCAAGCCGCGTTATACGGTAATCCTCCCGGTGATACGTGTAGCCTGGTTCGCCGCATTAAGCGCGGGATACAATTATTTCCCGCTCGCCGGTCAATGTCGATTCATCAGCAGTTATCTCGCGATACAACAATAAGCTGTAATCATCTTAAGTCAATACTCAGATTATCCCTATCTGCGTTGTCCATGCCAATACTATTAGCATTCGCCGAGATACAGCGTGTAAATCGGGCACCGCCCAATGGTTTAACCGCGTCGAATTCCAACAACGAAGCTGTTACGAATGGATACGACTCAGAGTAGAGATGGCGTTCGAAATCACTGACTATGATTTTTCACGGTGATCACAAAATCACGATCAAGAGTCGTGATTATATTCAATCACGATCGTGATTGCGATTTTCTATGGTAAGTAGAGCCGGGCGATCGGTAGGGGTCGGGACTCGTAATCGGTTTCCCTAACAACGTAATCCCAAGACTGATAACGTTACTTTAAGCAGTTACATTTTTATATAAATTTTTGTAAAACTTCTCTTTTACCTGCAATCCTGTAGTTCTTCTAAACATAGGAGTACTAAATTATTAATTTAGTACTGTCAGTATGCCACCCTGTGCCATCCCATTCGCCCGATTTGAATCCCATAGAAAAACTGTGGGATCGCGACAGGTCCGAAAACGACGTCCCAAATCTGAAAAACATTTGTGGGAAATCTTCGTATCTGAGTGGAACCTCATTAATCATGAAATGTAATAATAACACAGTTAATCGCCAGATTGCCATGACTAGTAAGCGCGGCGGTGGATATGTAGACGAGAAGAAGACGTAATTATTTTTTATCATTCTCGATGAGATATTTAATAAATTATTATTAAAATATGTTCTCCAACACTGTACGAACTGGAATACACACATGATAATCAAATTTACCAAAGATATCATCACTTTTTTTCACGTAGTTATAAGAATTAAGGAAGTGTCCACATACTTTTGAGCGGCAGTGTATGTCGTCTCCGGGACGGGTTCGATGGAGTGGCGGGTTAAAATTCAACCGGGCCCACCGGGTGTCTCGTAACAGTCAATTCCCAGCGGCTCGAGGAAGCGGACGGAAACTAACGCGTCGCCAGCGAGACGGTTCGTAACTACGCGGGACTCGTAATATCTTTGCTATTTCTCCAGTGACAACGAAAAGGAGACAGGCCGCGGGAAAGCGGGAGGAAAGGGAACGACTACGAACCCCTTTCGCTGCTCTCGTTCCTCGCAGCACAGTTGCCGTCGTCCTCTGAGCGAAGCGCGCGGTAGTCGCTGGTCGTCGTTAGTCAGGGAAAGCCTTTGATCTTTTACCTCGGCGTAGGTTCGTATCGGCCGCTACAGGCATACGAACGCGACCGTTACTTTTATCTCGACGACGGCAGCGCGGCTTTGATTTCATTAACTCGAAAACCTTTTCTATCGCGTGAACACCAAAAGACACTGATCTCCGTTTTTAAGCCCTGCGGCCAACACGAGGAGTAAGTGCTTATCGGCGTCGATGGTACCGGCACCGGTTGATCAAAGAACCGCGTTGACTCGCGAGCCCGACACGTATAGTCCGTTCCCGACAAGTTGGCCAGTGAAGATCATTCTCTTTCTCACTCTGCCCGTTCTCTCCTGCTACCAGAGATAAAAACGGAGATTGCTCATGGCTTTGTTCGAAATATGCCTGGTTACACTAGCGCCTCTAGTGTCAAGGCACATTTTTCGAGGGGAAATGTAGTAGGAGAGAGGGAAAGTGTGCCTGGCTCTTCTCGGAAAATGTGCACGCTGAGAATACGTGGATAAGGCACACTTTCCCCCTCTCCTATGGGCCCGAGAAACTACCGCACTGCCGCCGGCCCGAAAGCGCGGCCCGTGCAGAACTCTGGCAGCCAATAGCGATGTAGCGCATGAAGGTAGCAGGAGAAATGGAACAGAGAACTGTGTCGGGAACGGACAGTACGCCAGAGACTCGCAATTAGCAAGAGGGAGCAGCCACTGTTCCGCCTTAAAGGGAGAATTTAACCGAATTTCGGCGGTAAGTCGATCGGGCGAACGGAGCCAAAGGTGGTAGCGGCCGGAGGGGTCCGAGAAGGTGGAGCAGCGGGTTGTATAATCGGCGCTCGGCTCGTTTAAAATTTATCACTTTTGGCCGGAGGCCGTGCTCGTAAAACACATCTGCCCTTTAACGGGATATCGATGAAAGCGGTCGACGCCGCGGCGTGTGTTTTCGGGGTGAACGGCGGTCGACCGCCGCGTATAAACCAGCCACCGTGAAATGCGTTATGATGTGGATCAATTAAGGCGGGCAACGAAATTTAGATGTTAATTAACCCCGCCGGCCGAGAATATGGATGGTGTTTGAATGCGGCCCGGTACGCTGGATTAATCTCGCCGAAACCGTTGCATGCTCGCTTAAACGGAAAGGCAAGAATCGTTGCCGAAACTAAGCCGCTAATTAGACGAGAAAATATCGGTCACGCTCCTGCTCGCGTAAACGTACACGCGTTCTCTTTACGGCGAGATAATAGGAAATAAGATCCGCCGATTGTTAGCCGTCCGGGTTACGCTGCTTACGTAATGCGGTGAAAATTGAAGTCCGTTACGCGCGTCGACGTATCGCGAAATCGAAAATTTCATTTCGCACGGGGAGGGTAAGTTACGTTTTAATGTACCGAACGTGAAAGGCAACAATGTGATTACTCTCGTTTGACTGTCGGATAAAAGGTATCAAATATCGATGAATGCGGTGCACATTTTCCGCGGAGCATCGACACAATGCACGCTCGGCCTCCCATTTTCTGTTTCGTTATCATATCACGTACGCGGAAATACAATAAGTTATTCAGCGCGCGAGTTTATTACGTTATATTACACGCACGATAAATGAATGAAGTGTAATTTATTTAAAAAACATGATACCCGAACATCGAGCAGGCTCCGCGTTTGTAAATAATAATCGTTGGGATGCATGTTGCACCAGCGGGAGCAAATAAAGGTGAGGCGAGAGCAGGTACAGCTTCGGACAATTATTCTGAACCCACTATCTGTGAGTCCCCTATTGGGACAATATTCGAAACTACTAATAAATCTGTGCCCCATTTTTTCAGTGCTCGATCTGGCATTAATACTACTAGCTTCTGACATAATTATGACGTTTCGAAATAAACACAGTTTTAACCTGCATCTTGATAAACGATTATTAATGTAATTTTATTTCGAAGCTGAATGCAGAAATACGCGAAAATCTGCGCAATATATAAATGAAAAAGATAATAAATGTTCTGTTCTCTTATTTATTTATGTTTTTATCTTTTATATTTTCTTATACTTATTTATTGACTATTTACATATTAACTTAATTAACATTTTAAGACGTAAGAGTTTATTATTAATTTCTTTCTTAGCTTAATTGAGATTTTAAGTTTTAAGTGTTTACTGTTTATACACTTATTAATTCAATTAATAATTGTAGTTAATATTCATTATTGTTACATTAGTAA
>SHCU01000130.1:181633-198148 GCA_004307685.1 Ceratina australensis | reverse complement strand
CATTAATGCCAGATCGAGCACTGACAAAATGAGACATAGACCCATTACTACTTTTGAATATTGTCCCAATAGGGGACTCACGCATAAGCAATAGTGGGTCCGGAATAATTGTCCGAAGCTGTAGCTCGTGTCAGCGAATCCTCGCCACAGATATCTGCGTATCTTCCTTTCGCCGATCCAACGATTTATACCCCGAGTTCGACCATCATAAAAATTAAACCCGCCCTTCCGTGGGATCGACGAATTATTCATAACCTATCGGACAAAGCTATTTCTACAAATGAAATATTCAAGTAGCTTTAGAGAATCCCGGGGAAAAATCCAGCGGTCAGGAGTGCCGTTCGTATCCCATTGGCCCGGCGAAGAACCGGCGAGGATCCTTCAGTTTGTTCGGTTGCGGTTGTTGAAAAACAAACTTAAAAATTGCATTGTTTGCAGCGAAGAGAGAGGAGCGAGGGGCATCCGGCTTCCGCGGCTGGATAAAGCATCGAGCGCGGCCCGGGTGATCGCGTGCGGTGCACCGAATCCATCATCCGTTGTCCACGAGGGAGGAGGAAAAATCGTGAACAGAGGGTGGACGCGTTAGGAACAGGACGCGTGGGCTGCGATCGTGGGACTCGAAGAGAGATCACGGGGAAAGGAACGGATCTCGCGGGCAATCACGGTGCCCCGAATCGAAGGGGATCAGGACTTATCAGGCCGGGAGACGGTGTCGATGAGTCGGGAACGATCGCGGCTATTCCATTTTCCATACGAGTGGATCCGCTCGCCTAATCGATAGTTACAGCGCGCGGACACGCCCGGCGCGATAACTCGGTCAGCAGACGAGGACGGCGGGGCGCGCGAGCAGATGCAAAATCATTTCGCGACGTTATCGACGGTCGGGCGCAACCGCGATACCGGTTATCAGCGCAGTTTCACTGGTTCGAATGGGGCGCACGAGGGAAACCGGCCGATCGACCGACTATCCCTCCCAACTCTCTCTCCCATCCATCGTTATCGCGCGACTTTGAGCCTCCTCGAACACGATTTCGGGTACTTCCTCGATAAAATCGATGGACGGCCAGGAGATCGACGATCTCCGGAAATGTTGCTACGACGAGCGAGCTGCGATCGAAGGATTCGTCGCAAATAACGTACCAGTTGTAGGTACGAGACCCACGGGTCTCGCGCGGTTTTACGGTTCGTTCCGATCCGTCAGGCATCGAACGAATCGTTCTACTTAGGACCTCAAGATGTAACAACTGTTTTTGGTAGGTTCCTAGTCTCGCAATATTTTTAACCCTTTGCGCTCGAAGAATTTTTCCACGAATATTTTATGAATTTCTTACAGGCAAATTAATGTTTTAAAAGTGTTAATAATTTCTTCTTTCGACATTTTTTAACACCAGAAACACTGAAACTTAGTATGTACCTATACTGTCCAAACGCAGTCAAAACGACTTCATTGTGGAAGAATAACTAAGGTGTAAAGTAGTTGTGCAATCGTAATAGAAAAAGATTATAAAACATAATAAAGACTGACTGAAACTATCATAACTGACGAGAGGTTTTAAAACAAGAAGCATGAAGAACCGATCAACCGGTAGTGAGACAAAAGAAATGAAAAACGGAAAAGCGCCATAATTCGAATTTTACATACATTTCCAACACTTCCCCTTAAAATTTGAATACTTGAAACAAAAGAATTTACTTAAACCAAATCTTAAATTTCTACATTTCTAATAGTTAAATTAATGTATATATGAATTTTATAATAATTAAGTTTAATTCAATCAATAATATATTAAAGCAGTAATTATATACCTATATAACAATTATTTTATAAAACAGATCACCTCTTGAGTGCAAAGGGTTAAAATTTGCTTATTCAGGCATTTCTTAGATTTTCATTAAAATACAAATAAACTCTTTATGTAACACTGAAATTAAAATGTAAGCCTAAACCTAAATGAAATTAATTCCGATTAAAATTTGAACCGATGGGAGCAACGAGCGAGTAACATGACCGAATCAATGTAATCAACTATGTCGGTACAAACGGTGAAAGGGTTTATCCATATATTTGCATAGCGAGACGAAAAATGTGATGGACCGACGCGCGCTGCAGCGGGAGGGAAATTTATCGAGCTAATTCTCGCTATATAGCCGTTTCATTAATTTAAAGGGAACAAAAATCAATATGGTAACGATTAAGCTCCACTCAATTAATTCCCCGGTTTCAGCGTGAGTTTTCGATTAATTTTTACCGGGCCAGAATATATGTTTAACGCGAAACAAGTTTTATCTATGAAAAGTAGAATTTCCAACCGGAATAAAACTGTTCCGCGTTTGCCGACGATAATTAAACCGCAGATTAATGAGCACGAGTGAGTAATTGAGACGTTGTAATAAACAAAATTGAATAGCTTTTAAATGGCAATAAAGTAAGGGAATAAGTGGGCCGGGGTTGGCAACGAGAATTGAAAGCGATTAAGCTTCGCGCGATCCGATTGTATAACCGGTAGATTGAATTTGCTAAAGTTATTGTAATCAACTCTGTGTTTAACACTTGCCGACATATATTTGCATATTTACGGTGTTCGCAAATTCTGCTATGCACTCGACATAACGAATAACAAAATTATGCACACGGCTTTCTCAAATCCAATAATACTTTCAAACGAATTACCAACTACGAGTTGTGATTATTCGAACTCACTAAGCCCGAACCGTCGCGCTACCCACTATCCGTGATATACACGTTATTTAAAACTCCAGCGGTACGTAACGCTCGATCGTCTCCGATCGGCTGCTACAGTTAATTTTATACTGATTAATTTTAAGTAATTTTCAGTCGTTAATCAGACCACGTTTGAAAATGGAGAAATTAAAACATACTACGAATGCAGCAATAATGAAAACATACAATCTTTTGTCAAGAAGTAATGCTAGCAGAATATTCATCTTTATAACATCGTCCTAACTATAAATTTTAATAGCCTGCGTTTATTTGTATATTTTCGATGTCGATGGACATCTAGAAAGGGATAAAAATTTCCGGATCGGAATTTTTCGAATCACCGACGTACTGTACGTACGTTAGCCACATCTTTGCCAAGCACTTCGTTAACGTTTCAGCTTGTCTTCGCTGCATTAGTTCCACGCTGGAACTCATATTCGAAAATAACTCGCATTTTTGTGTTATCCATCACTTAAAATATTTAACGTCTAGACGACAATACGATAGACCGTTAAAAAAAAGAGTGCATCTGAAAGCCAGATTGCATACCTTCCCAATGCAAAAGAATAAAAGACGATCGAAATGAAATATCGAAAATATCTCGTATCAAACTTGAGGCTTTAGGTAATCGGACATTTCATACTTAACGACCTAATAAAAATTAGTACTGAAAAGTCGAAATTTTAACTGAATGTCAAAAAATGTCTCGATCCGGACCACTGTGCGCCGACAACATCGTTAGAGAAATAACGCGGTGCCCCGCCCCGAAACTACCGGCCCCGGCGGAAACCGAGAAGAATTATTGTCAATTCTCGTAATGAACGCAAATTGATCGTTGCTTCCCGTTAATAGAAAATATCTCGAGAGTTCGTTAACGCGTACCGACACGGCGCGGCCTTTATTTACGATCAGGCATCGACTGATAATCGTTTAAATGGCGATTAAACGAAAAGCTCGTAGCGGCTTCGCGAGCGGATAAATTGGACGAGGGCGGCGCGGCGCGACCCGAGGGCGCCCGTGTGCGAGCGCGTTCGTTCGCGGCCGAATTACATGCTCGTTCGTCGAATAATCGATGTTTCTAGTTGTCCGTGACACCGTTAAAACGACACGTCCCGCCGATGCATCGACGGTGAAATAATTGGCGCGCGAAAACGTTCCCCGCGTATGAATTTATGAACAGCCCCTCCGCGCGCGACGACGCGCTCAACAATACCGCCGCGGTTTATTCTTGCGCGTGCTCCTATTCACGCGGCCAATTAAAATTATATCGCCGTAACAAGTCACATGTAATTGTCCGGGGAAATGAGATCGCGGGCCGCGCCTCCCAGGTGACGCCCGGCGGTAATGAAAGAAAATTTATTGAGATGAACGAGCCGGGGTGTTCGCCGGACAATTTTCCGCGCGATGCGCGCTACCGACCGTTCTGTCCGGCGCGTTTAAAAAACCGCTCGGGTGCGATGCAATCGAGAAATTCTGTCCCGAGGTAGTTATCAGAGAGAAGTTATTGAAAAAACAGATTCATCTTGACCGCGACGGCACGCGTGCCGTTCCGGGTTCAATCGACAGGAATAACGTGTGTATTTTGTTCTATGCACAATTAAATCTGGATGCATGGCATCGGGACCAGGTTCGGTTATACAGGGTGGAACATTTTAATTCGTTAGATACTTAGAAGAGAGGGAAAGTGTGCCTGGCTCTTCTCGGAAAATGTGCACGCTGAGAATACTTGGATGAGACACACTTTCCTCCTCTCCTACTGCATTTCCCCTCGAAACATGTGTTTTGACACTAAAGGCGCTAGTGTTACCAGGCATATTTCGAACAAAGCCACGAGCAATCTCCCTTTTCATCTCTGCTTTTTAGTTAGCCGCCGAGCTGTACGCATCGTGTCGTCCAAGAAATAAAACTTTCCTTTATCGAGTGATTCAACCTACTGCGCGCTGTTCGCGCATTATTGAGCCTTAAACTATCTTTCATAGCTTCCGAGAAATTCTACTGGGGAAATGAAAATAGTTCACCCTGTATATCTGGAAACGCGGATCTCCTAAAATCACGTGGGGACGATCCACGGCCACATAAAGTACGGTCATATCCGGAAATTACTGTGGTGCAACGTGAATCATTATCATTTTTAATACCGCGATCGCGGCGAGTACCATGTTTCATGACGGTTCAGTTCATCAGCATGCTTTCACGAGAGCAATTGAAACGGGCAACCGCGGGGCTTCAAAACAGCTCGCGGCACTTAAAAGCCGGGCGGGGGGACAGTAACCTGCAGATACGCGTCGAGTTACGATACGTTATCTACGATTAAAACGAGCCACAAATAATATTCGATCGAGCTCGACGCGGTAATGTATAAAACGATCGCGGCGATTTCGTTACGCCCGGCGCCGGGGCCCGTCCCGTTTATCGTGAAACGGCGCGGTTCCGAGTGCGATTCGGCCCGCAGCCCGGTGAAACATTGTTCGCGGATTAATACTATTCTGTTCCTGCCGCCGGTACTCGCGTCGACGTACGGCCACGAAATATTTCGCGATAACTTTTCATTTCAGTTTCAATTGCGACCGGCCGCGAGGCTTGTTTTCATATCGATCGCGAGCCGGCAGCCTTCGGGCTCTTCCTACTACCAATGTCATCGTTACACTTTGACGCTTATGTTTGGCGTTACTGCATCGCTATGGCAACGTACCATTCATTCGACGCTCGCCTGTAGTATTTGCTCTCACACCGGTGGATCCGTTCGCTCGCAGGACACACGATTTCTCGCGGTGGCCCGAGCTAATCGACTGGTGATCGTGCTCGACGACCGACGGCTCGTTCATCGGTTAATCAATTAGAAAATCGTTAACACGTGCGCGAAGTCATCGTGATTCGGAAGTGTCATCGCGCTTAAAACGGAACCGAGTACAGAGATTCGTTCAGCGCCAGGTACCGTTGTCCACGTTGTAATTCGATACGAATGGAAGTTCCTTTCGATTTTAATTCTTTTTAAACGCAAAGTCTCGTACATACAACCTTAAATTATCGTTCGGGGTAAAAAAGCGACTATCATTACATTCACCTCCCTTTTCTCCATCCGATTCTACCTTCTTTTATTCTCCTACCGAGCGACTAAAGTTTTCTAATTTGTACTTATCGCAACTCCAGCGGTCGCGGCGCAATTCAGAAATTCGTATCGTAATTGATGGAAGTTCGTAATGATGCATCATTAGCGCGACGGGACGGAAGAAATATGAAAATCAAAGTGCCGGAATGTAAGGCCGTCCGCGCGTCGCAATTTGTTTCGATCTGTCCAACGAACAGGTACTAGCCGACGAGTTTTCGCGTGCAATCGCGTCTCTGCTCGTTTCGGTTAATTTTACTTTTCAATGAACATCCTTCGTCCCTCGCAACAGATGTATATGCTCAGAAGACACGACGGACTTATTCGCCGATAAGCCTGACGACTGCTTCGGCCCTGTTAATATAAATTCTATGAACATGCACCATGCACCAATGTACATACATTGGAAAATGTAAAAGGACCTCGTAAAAGTTGCACCGCGAACATAATGAAGTTCCACGTCACGATTATGCGCAGTGGTTCGTTACAAATAATTTATTTTGACGTTATGCTTAACATTTTTTCTACCATGAGGTATTAACAGACGCCTTTCAAATTTTAACTGAACATTATTCACTAAGTTTAATCATTTCTCCACAATTAACACTGGAGGGACTGAAATTTAGTATATACCTATATTGTCCAAAAGCAGTCAAAATGACTTCATTGTGAAAGAATAACTAAGGTGTAAAGAAATTTATTTAAAATTAATTCTTAATACTTTCTTATATTATTTACAGTTATAAAACAGATTATTAGTAAATATTAACAATAAAAACAATTTCTAACGAATTGTATCATTATATACAATACATAATGCTCTTTCTAATGGAAACTAAAAAGTCAAAATGACTTCCTTGGGCAGTCTAGTGCTAATTTTTTTACTTTTCTTATTATAGTTGTTAAATTAATTCAGGGATGTCATTTTCCCCCAGCTCATCCTGGATTTAAAAATGTGCATACGGTTCGAAATATGTACGCACAAAATCGCGGTAGAAATAGCGTTAATAATCTTTCGTCTCGCAATTGTTTGTCCGGGTCGTGTTGTCATTGCAAATTTTTCGTTTACCCTCATCTCCCAAACAATTTGACTCGATCCCGAACTACACGCTCATTCGCGTTACTCGTCACAATCACGCGACGTAATATCGCGCACGGTTTGCGAGCGGCGATGCAGGACGCGGCGTTACGTTAACATACGTTTAGCAGCGAAACGAGAGCGATGCTCGCGTAGGCATCGGTATTAAATTCGCAGACGGATCGAAGTAATAACCGTGTAACAATTGCGTTGAAAGGTACGCGTCATTTGTGCGCCGATATTCATTCGGGACGCACGCGATCCGTACGCTTTTGAACGGAGTCGGGATAAAAATCCGGGAGATCCAGTCGATAACCTTTCGATCCTGAGGATCCGGAGACGCGCGCGCGGCAGCCAGGTAAATTTGTATGCGAATCGTGTACGGTGCACAGAAGCGGATGCAAAGCCTGGTGATTCGGAAAGTCTTTCTCTGTCCCGCGTCTGCTGTATAAAAATCTCGTTTGCCCAGTGACGTTACGGGGAGAGGCCGAGTGACACGACAGGAAGCCGGAGGAACGCGCCCGGAAAGGCTGTAAAATGCCGATTGATCTTTACTACTCCGAGACTAACCCGTCTTGTTGGTCAGTTCGATTACTGGCGAAATCAATCGGCGTACACTTCAATTTGAAAGCCGTCGAGCCTTCGGACATCGAATTTCGGAAGGTTCGTGAGAATCTCTGTCGTTCGAAAGCAGCGTACGACTCCCGATCGGAAAGTAATACAGGATGGATCGCCACATTTTACCATCTAGATTTACGTCATTATTATTACGTATAGCATAAGATGTTTCAGATTTTATAAGGTAAATGATGAGCGTCAGTCACCATCAGTACCATCAGAATATCCCATTCAACTTCATCCGAAACATTTTTTGCTATACGTAATAATAATGACGTAAATCTAGATGGTAAACTGATCCACCCTGTATATCTTCTTGATCGTTGACCAACAATTGAATCTTGACTATCGCATTGCAATTAGTATTTGATGGAGCCTGTTTCTTGCGTTCATATCTTATTTGTTTGCAGATAAATCCGCAGCAGGTATTACCAACGATAGACGATGGTGGATTCGTTTTGTGCGAAAGGTATCCTTTTCCAATGCTTCTCTTAATACCGTTCGATACAGACTCACGTTTATAGCCGTCCAATCATGAGCTACCTGGTGAACAAATACGCGAAGAACGACGCCCTGTATCCGAAAGATCCGAAGAGCAAGGGTCTGGTAGATCAGATGCTGTATTTCGATATCGGCAGTTTATTCGAGAACGCGGCCAAATGTTACGTGCGTATTACATATTTTTTTGTGTTATGAACGGGTGAGGCTATAAAACATTTCATATTTTTAAATTACTTTTCGAAAGTTCGCTTCGTTCACGAACGGACCGAGTGAATGGCAATATATTAATGTCATATCGATGTGACATATTTTTAATTAAATATCATTTTTATTAAACGACATCTGATACAAGGTGTATCTTTATTAACACGATTGATCGATGGCTCGCGTACCGTAATCACACGCCCGGGTCGTGTACGATCGAAGTAGCGCGAAATGTGCTAATATTTTGATAAACGCGAAAAATAGAACGTGATCAGCGATATTTAAATCGAGTCGCGTATTTTCACCCGAGAGTCGGAACGAGGCGTATAAATCGGTAATCAAAAGTTGAACGTACCTTTAAAAGAGTTACGTCCGGTGGGCATTAAATTTTTCACGTCGATGTTATTAAGAATAGATAGTAATTAAATATACGTGGGAGAGCGGAAATAGAATTTGGTCCTACATCTGACGGAGCGATGGGCCGGTAATTAATTTAGTAGAACGCCGTTACAGAATTGATGTATTAATGTAATAAACATTTTAATGAGCACTTGCACCAGCCGTAGATAGGATTGATAAAAAGCACCGGCTAACTTCTTTTTTTTTAGAGTGAAACTTTCCCCGTCCACCGGACGTAAGTACCTTTAAAAAAGAAAAGCAGAACGGGACGGCGTAAAATTGATAGTGTCATATACATAAAGCTCGTGCTTTTCATATGACGAGATTGAAAAGGATTTTTTTTTAGGATTGACAGAAGGTTTCACGGGGTGTTCCCCGTTCGGTCACGTTTTCATGAAAAATCCATAGGAACGTCGCGGGATCTGATTAACGATTAATCGTAGAAACCAATAGTTTCCAGTACTGTTCGAGGGGTCGCCGTCTGTAAGAGAGCAGGATTTACAAGACGTCGAGCGTTACTGTGAAATTTTAAATAATTTTATCGAGGGCCGCGAGTTCATCGCCGGCGACGCTCTGACCATCGCCGACTTCGCGATCCACGCGACGTTTTGCTTTCTACAAGTGAGTACGATAAATTTAGAAAATCGAACGTAACGCTATCACCGTAATTGGCGATACACGTATGTACGTATAATCACGTGTCAATAGGAAACGTTTACGAGCGGAACACGGCGCGATTATAGAAATTTTGCTCGCTGCATTTGAATTTATTCAGTAATTATTTGAACCGGTGCTTCGGGAACGTGTATTTATTTTACTCCGTTATTTAACTTGAACGCGTTTATTTGTCACGGCGAAGTATAAAAATGAACGAATGATATTTCGAATCCAGGGGAACGATCGTACATTTCGCGGGGCGCGTTTATTAAAAAATATATTCGATATGCAAAACGAACAAGTACCACGCGTGACAGTGAAAAACGCTTACCGCCCGACAACATATCAAAAACGAGCCAGGGTTGGATACAAACTGAAGGAATATAGATAGAGAGACGTTCGCGTGTAACCAAAATTACTTTCGAACACTATAAATATTGATTTTATTGAGCCGGTGTCGGTGTACCCGTAGCCGAGAAGTGACGGGCTTTGTGACAACTCAATTTCGCGACCGAAATCATTTGCATAATCGTTTTAAGACGAGTTTCCAACGATTCATCGATGAAATATGAATCCGAAGTGAATCTCATATTATAACGGTAAGCGAAAGTGTGCTGCTCTTAATCACGCAATCTGTGCCGCTCTAACGATTTCATTGATCTTTGTCTTGAACTTCGTTAAGTCGCCGTAGAGGAAAACGATAGCCTCCTTCCCGGGTTACGTAACTTGTTAAGATTATCCTCTGATACTATTAATTTGCTGGAAAATCAAGATAGCTCACTATATAACCAATATTACGAAAGAGACGGCTTATAATTACGCGTTGTAAAGCGTGTTTCACTCGGGATATTCTGTTCGCGTGAATTTCCCCAAGTTTCCCGACGCTAACGACGCACCCCACGACTTTTTTATTAATTCAATAAATATGATGAATATTGTAATATAAATATATCAAAATAATACTATAATATAAATACAAATACACAAAAACATAAGTTAATAGTATAAATATAAGTATAATGTAATATGCTATTATAATAAGTTATTACAATATAACATGTCATCATAATATAATATATTAGAATATTATAATAATATAAATTAATATAATTAGTAATATAAATATAAATTTTGTAAAAAAGAGATATCGATGCGCGTCTCCCGAGTGACCCCATAAAGCGAGGCCGGTATTATAAAGAAGGGCGGTAAAATACTATCAACGGTGTATAATATATTCTTGTTGACAGTGCTTCGACTTCGATATCGGCCGATACGATAATGCGGCGGCCTGGTACAATCGTTGCGGGCAACTTCTGGATAAATTCGGTTCCGAGGAGATACACGCCCCAGGCATGAAAATGTTTACCGATTCGTATCGAGCAAAGTTACAAGAATCCAATTAGCAACGATGCGTCGGGTGATCGAGATTAGACATGAAACTTATATCGGGCAACCGGAAATCGTTGTTGTAAAGCGGCGTCGTCTGAAAGCCGTTACTGTCCGAGAGTTTTATGTCGCTCGGAGATCGATCGTGAAAATATTCTCGGCGCAAGAGCAATTTATTTATTCGTTCGTTCGTCGTGCTCGCGTTAACGTTATCGCTGAGCTTAAACCTGATCGTTGAGTCTCACTAGTTATGAAGAATGACTGCACGTTAGTAATTGAAAGGGTAAATAATTCTAATGTAGAAACAATAAACTGGTTAAAAATATGTTGCATGCTTTTTGTCAGCGATGATCCATACAAAATTTGTTATAAGACACCAATGAATGAGAATGTTTATGTCCTGGATTTAGTAGCACGTCGGGTAGACTTAGAAAGTTCGAAAATATTGTAGTGACACCACTTTATAAAAATATAAGACAAATTGCCATAGCGAAGTTCAAGGATGAAATAGACCTGATACGACATATATCACTGGAACATAATGACTTCTTTAAATACCTCTCATACACACAAAATGTAGATGAACAGCAAATTGCTTTGTAATTTATGTAGCTAAAAAATGTTCTGAATTACGTAAATATTGTTTTTGAAGTGTCGTAAAGATATATAAAATTAATTGAGTATAGTTTTTCGCAATTTGTAGCATTTTAAATTATGTTGAATGGACTTGGGCCCTTTGAAATTATATAACATAATTAAATAACGCATCTGGTTGTTAATTTTGAAAGTTGCTCAACTACATTATTGATAAGAAAACGCATATTATTCAGTTAATGCGAATTGTAAATTTAACTCCTTTGGATACACTTAAGCAGTTTAACTCATTGGTATTCTGTACGTGCATTTTTAATTGCACTGAAACGCAAACCCTTAAATATCTCAACTTATATATAAATGGACTTAGGCTAGTTCAAAAATAAACGGCTCAAAAAAGCACGGGTCGGAGGAGCTACGATGGGAACGAATGACGTAGCCGTTTTTTAAATAAATGTTATTTCGAGCGAATCGAGTTTTGATCCTGGCGGCGGTAATAGGTAAAGACAAGCTGGTTGGAATTTTACAAGTTGAGTATCTTAAGTTTATGCGGTCCCTCGGGGGTGCATAGCACGAAAACAAGCCCGTACTTTGTCACACGCCCTCGGGATTTACTGCTTCACAATGCAATAAACCGGGAATCTAACTTCAGCTCCAGATGTCCCGGTATAGGGAAAAACAGATTCCCTGGGTCATAGACGGCATCTCATAGTTTCGCGGTGGAATTCCACTCAGTTATCAATGGCCCGCAAATATTATTCTTGCCGACGTTACTATTCAGTCAAACAATTGTTCGAGTTTCCTTAATAATTAATTTCACGTCGTACGAACAAATTATTTTAAACGAATAAGTACGATATAAATATTTCCTTATTCTCAGCCCCGTTCAATTATTAACGAACTCTACGATCTTCGCGATGCTTGTTTGTATGAAGCATTACTTCGCGAATATTCCGCGTAGAGTCAGCCTTGCATTTTAATACCAAGCTTCAAAGCGCCGTGCAACCTCTTAATTAGATTCATGTGATTTTAAGTTACTTCCAATGAACTCGGCACGCGCTATTCCATTTCGGTTCGTAACCAATATGCACGCATTAATAATAATTTATTCAACGTTTACCTGTATTACAAATGAACTTGCCGTATTTCGAAGGCTGACTGCCTTTACGTAAACGACTCACGTTTACACGGAAGGGAATATAACAGACGCATCTTCCTTATTATCGTGTAATTAATTAAGTTCCATTTTCGATGAGCAAAAATACGGGTTCAACGACTACCCGCGCGGATTGCGGGTGTGGAGTGAAAAGGAATAATAGCCCATGTGCTTTGAACCTTCAGCCCGGGCATTCATCGGTTTTATTCATGTTACCCTGGCTACACGGACTGTTATCGGTAGATCGCGGATTTCGGTGGAAAAATTGTATGTGAAAAAAAAAACGAACGCTCCGTGCGATGTGTAAAATTATATGAAATATCAGTGAATAAAAAGAATCTGTACCTGAAATACATCCCTCTAATTATTTTTGCAGAAAAGCTCCCAGTCTAGTTAAAAATCGTAGACTCGTATGGTACGTACAGCAGTAGATCGCGGATTTCGGTGGAAAAATTGTATGTGAAAAAAAAAACGAACGCTCCGTGCGATGTGTAAAATTATATGAAATATCAGTGAATAAAAAGAATCTGTACCTGAAATACATCCCTCTAATTATTTTTGCAGAAAAGCTCCCAGTCTAGTTAAAAATCGTTGACTCGTATGGTACATACAGTACGTACCCATATTCGTACGGATAATTATTCTGAACCCACTACTGCTTATGTGTGAGTTGCCTAGCGAGACAATATTCACAAGTAGTACGAAATCTATTCGTTTATGCTCCAGGCTTAAGCATTGGCAGCATCATCATATGCTGGAGCATTGAAATATAAACCAATACATTTCTACTTGTGAATACCGTCCCGCTAGGGAACTCACACATAAGCAGTAATGGATCCGGAATAATTGTCCGAAGTTGTACAACTCCGAAACGAATAATGACGACTTTCTACATATTTGACGAGACACGTGTGAAGACGTAATTCGTTTCGATCGTGTAAAAAGTGAAATTAACGGCATTGCTCGCGATTTCGTGAATAAGATGATTGGGATCAGGACGGGAATCAACGAGGCTTGTAATTATGGTAGGTGCTTGTTCTCAACCGGTGTTGCCAATTTACCTCGACGATAATCGTCCCTCTGTTTCGATGCTCGCTCGCTAATTACCTTGTAGCTTCGTTTCGCGTCAATAGAATTACTTCGTAACGATTGATAAATATTTTTGAAAACCGTTCGTTTTATTCTCCTGCGACTTTAGGTCAACAACGTACGTGAATAATGGTTGGAAAATAATTTATTACCCGCTGCGCGTTTTTAATTAAAATAAATAAATCAAATGGATCGTTAAATCTGCTTGATACATAATACATTTTCGTTATTATTCTTCGTGCCGTTCCATTTCGGTCAATATTCATTAACGTTTCTTAACGTCTGAATGCTTGTAAACTGTGAGATGTCACACGCCGTATTTTAGCCGGGGCTAGAAACGATGCATCATTATTGTCAACTAATTATTTAGCATAATTTTTAAATGACGTGTAATTTTAATAATCGCTCGTTTCGATCTAAATTACGATCTTAATCGACGCGCGTGTAACACGAATGCAATTATGTAAATAGAATGATTAATTTTTTATTTCTCAAGCGTCAATTTATATCGCTGGGATTTACGTACAACAGTATCTTTAGTAATAATACTAAATTCGCTTGCACCAGATCCGTAGTCACGTAGCTACGTGTAGGTTCAATAAACCCATGAATATCACCGGCGTACGAGATGAATAATCGCAGTGACTTCGCATTTTCGTCTTGAGTATGTACGAACGACCGCTCAACCTCCGATTTCTCGGATGAATTATTAGAGACCCATTCATTGACCCCTTTAAGTGCGCTCTTAAATACTCTCAGGCATCCTCGCGTTAAATGTGCAAATAAATAATTGTTTATATCTAGTTTAATAACTAACCCCAAGCCTAAAAAATCTTTGAATCTTTCTTACAATATGTATGTATCTTGCAGTTTGCCAAATACAATTAATTTCTCATCATTAATCCTTCAGTATCCCATATCTCTTTAAGTGCTCTCTTAAATACTCTCAGGCGTCCTTTGCAAATTTCGCACAGCCGTGTCATAATGCTCGATTTCATCGAACGAGCAACGGAACGGTCAATAAATCAACGGGGAAAACTCTGAACAAGAGCGACAAAAGTTGTATCCGAATCGGCTCTCAAAATCAGAGACCATTCCCCATTGTTGTTCGTTCCCTATTTTTTTTTCTATTCCCCCTACCCCTTTTCCTCTTCGACTGATTGTTTCGTCCCCGTTCGACTTTCGTTCGCAATGTTTTTCACAGAGGCGCGCGCCGCCCGTTCGTGCGTGAGGCTACGTGACGAGAATTACGCAACGAACGATAATTTCGGTAGACCGGCTCGACGATGATGCAGCAGAAACTGCGGAACTGGCCGGGGCATGCCGCCGCGCCGCCGCCGGGCTGAAAAACCCGTTTGCGCTTCCCGTAACCGGAATTCCTGTTCGACGGTCCACGGCATTCTCCCGTTCCTGAATTTAATTAACTCACGGTCCATTTCGTGGATGCGGCCGCGCGGAACGCCCTCGAGGAATCATTCAAGGGAAGATAATGTTTTTACCGGGGCGAAATTGAGAAAACCCGTGGAAGAAAGTTTCGCCCGGGGGAACCGGTGCGATCACCGCGCGCGAGCACGAGCCAACCGGCTCCTCGTCCCTGAACTATCACTTAAAAACCGAGATTTCGCGGCCGGACTTCTCTCGAGCTTCATTCTCGCCTCTTGCGATCGCGCTTCTCCTTTTACGCCTCTCGAATCCATCGATAAATGCGATTAACACTTTAACCACCGCACGTCCAACCGGTCAAACGTCCCAGTATTTTTTTCGCATCACGCATTTTTAATTTGTGGCATCACACACATGTTGCGTGAGCGGTCGTTAAAGTGTTAAGAGAACTTGCACCTTCGCCGGGTCAGAAAAATTGTCATTAACCCTTTCACTAACGTCGGTTTTTCCATCAATAAAGAAATATCCAAATTTAGAGCTCTTCGGGTATCTCTTGTTGGTTACCGGATTTCAACCCTTCGAAGAATTTTTCCAAAAAAATTCCGTGAATTCCTTATATGCAAATTAATGTGTTGGAATTATTAATAATTTTTTGTTTCGACAAAAAAATTATTATATATTAGTATATATCCTGGCACTGAACGAAGCATTTTTTCCACGACAGATCGAATCGATTAGAGCGCGTTATTCAATTCGGTATTATGTCCACCGTTAAGGGATTCTCAGTACGCGGCGTATCAGACGAAGTTCTCGAACCTTTCCGAGCGAATCTTCCGCTCGAGTCAATCTTCATGAGTGGATTCAATCTGGCTGCACTACCCGTAATTAATCCGCGTCTTCCAAAAGCGCGTTCCCGCGTTCCCGACGCGGCCGTAACCGCAAATGATTAGAAGCACCGTTTCCAGTGGCGTGAACGCGTTCGGCGACGTTAAATCGAAGGATTTGCGGCGTTCTCGGATCCTAGTAACGCACGCACATGCATCTTACGAGAATCGGACGGCTAACGAGCCGAATGAAAGAAAAGTGGGTCGAACCGTTTGCAGGTTCCTGATCGATTCGTCACCGTAGCGTAACCGACTCCTTTTGCCGGGGACGAAATGCCTCGATCGCTGTTTGATCGTAAAAGAACCACGTACGTGCCTACAGATAAGTGCCACAGCAGTCGGTTTTACTTGAAAAGATCAAATGAAGTATTAGGGGTACCAGAAAGTAATGTCGTTTCTGCGCATGTGAATATTTGATTGTTATTTGTCAGGTCATTGAGTATCTCGAAGGCATGCCGAAGACATTCTAAGGATATTGTGAATTGCCTACTTCTAAGTATTAGGACCTTGAATAAGTTCTCGCTGTTTTTATACAAAATTTCTCTCGTACGACACCCAATTTCCTTGCTTCCGGATCATTCTTAACACTTTTAAATGCTTTGAAACTGTTGACACGTCTACTTGTAATGTTTTTCCAAGATCTGCTAGCGTCTGACATCGGTCTTGGTTGAGTACTTCCTCTAATTCTTTGTCTTCAAATTTTTTTGGCGCGCCAGAACGTTCCTTATCCTCGAGATC
>SHCU01000130.1:149334-181612 GCA_004307685.1 Ceratina australensis | reverse complement strand
TTCCAAGATCTGCTAGCGTCTGACATCGGTCTTGGTTGAGTACTTCCTCTAATTTTTTGTCTTCAAATTTTTTTGGCGCGCCAGAACGTTGCTTTATCCTCGAGATCAAAATCATAATTTTTGAAGCGTCGAAACCAGTCTCTACATGTCATAATCGACCGAGTATTGTCACCGTAGGTCTTAACAGAATTCTATGCGATTTCTGTGCGTTTCCTGATTCTGCGATTATGGGAGAAAATCTCTAGGGGTTCCTATTGATTACGCGATCAATTCTTACCCCTCCGATCCTTAACGGCTCAAGGAGATGGTAATGGAAACTGGTAAAGTTTGACTTGAAGTTTAGGATAAAGTTCAACACGGTGTAAGGATATAGAAACTAACGAGAGATAATCCTAACGGTCTTTAAGCTGAGATTATATCCAAAAACTTTGACGCGATATCCAGCGATTGATATTATACCTGTTACGAGCATCTGATAAGGGATAATTTTTGTGATAATGGAACGCACAATGTAGCTGGAACAAAAGAAATTGCGATTAAACGTATTGGATTATCCCATAAGTTTCTTCCGGATCGTATATTAATTTCGTTTCAAAAATTTTGAAGAAAGTTATGGGACAAGCTAACAATAAGATGCGACGCGGCCTGTATCTCTTTATCAATTATTATTATTCTTGCGTAAGAGTCGTTCGCTCTTCTGGCTCGGAACGAATGACTTGCAAGTTATGTCGCAATGAGGGTCGAGCGCGTTAGTTAGCATTCTTGTGCTCGCGGGATACGCGGTGTAACAGTTTGTAACGTAATATGCTTGCCACCGCCGTGCTAAACCAGCTAAACGGACTATAGTCAATTCGCTGTTTGCTCATCGCGTCCCAACACATGGAAATTGTTGTTCACGTTTCAGGTCTGACGACGTTCATACTCGATGTGTTCGTTCCTTTTTTATCGCGTGAGATCTAACAGCCGCGGCTAATAGCGATTCTTGCGGGGACCTTGGATTTTATACGAAGGCTGAGGCGGTGTACCCCACTTTCACTTCTCGAGCGAGCGGCTTGATTTCTCTGAAAAACGTGATCGTAGGTATCCCACAACGGAATTCCAATATTCTCCCCGGTTGAAATAACATCCCTCCCTCTTGAAATATTCCTGCTACCAGATGAAATCTCGAATAACCCAAAATGGAATTTCGAATAGCGAGTTCGCCTGAAAAGATAGAAATATGAATAAAGAAACAGGGGGAGTCGCGAGTATTAGTCACAACAGAATGAAACCTTGTTGTCAGCGTGACAATACATTTGTTACGTTTCCTTACAGGAGGCAAAAGTTTGCGTGGAATGGTTACGAGCTTGAGTCACCTATCAGCTAATCTTACTGTTAATGCACTCCTATTTGAAATACCACTTAGCTCTGTTGACATCGTCGATTGCTCAACTTTTAAGTAGCTATCGAAATTTAATTTTTTTTTTATTCATTAAAATCTCATACGAGATTTATTAAACCAAAATCACAGTTAACAAAAAACAATACAATAAAATAAAGATTGAAAATAGAAACAAACTTAATACTATACGCATATATTACATTTTTTGAGGAACGATAAGATAAGTAGACACGCCTTTAAATTTGGGCCGGCCACTAGGGCTTCCAGTCCTGTGAGTAATTGAATTTGACACATGAAGCGCATATGCTTCATAAATATCGAGTAGCAGAAACAGCAGTCGAAAATGGTATGTTATCGCGAGTGATAATAGTCTGGAACAAAAATGGTCAACATGTATTTTACACATGTATTTTACATTCATGTATCAACATGAATTTTAATTTCAGACCCTGATAAAAAGAAATTACAAAATACTGCCACCACGCTTCTTCTCACAATTTCCATCAACTGTAATTATTTCCAAATCTTTTGTACTTTAAGCTGATTCACCTGACTACTCAAAAATACTCAGGCCGTCTGATCAGAATATTATTCCACTGTGAATGACATGTGCTTTTCTCTTAACTGTACGCATTTTTGTCAAGTCAGTATCTTATCTCCCCTGCCATGTATGCTCAGATAAAGCTTCGCGAGCATATTACAAACATATTTGTCGAAACAGTATAAATTCATAGATGATTAAGCTTTATTTGTTGAATTCATGCGATGGCGATACTGAAACGGTTTTTAATGAATCGAACGATGGACGTAAAAGGGAACGAGGTAGGAGAAACCGGAAGATCTCGTGGTATTCGTGGCTCGTAACAGGTCGTAATCGGCAGGGCCTGCGCATTGCCGCGCAGCGCTGGAAAACGAGAGCCAGTGTGGCAAATACGACTGGCATTTATAAAGAGACCGGGGGACTAACTCTCTTAGACAGTTCGCAATTATCTCGCGGCAACGCGTTTCCCCTTGGAGAGCACCCAGCCGGATTTGCTTCACGTCCTCGTCGGTTATCTGTCACAAATCATTCTTGTTTTCCTCGTGCAAAGTTTTCTGTGTACCTGGTACGATGGAGAGAGCCTCAGTGCCGATTTCACCGGTTGTGCTTTCAATTGATTTGCGAGCCCGTGTTCGCTCGCGGGAAATTCGATGTGATTCCGATTTCGCGACGCGTTCCATTGAACGGTGCTAGATCTATTTACCCGCGCGTTCTGTGATTAATGATCGGAAGTCGGCGTCGATATGTTGTTCAGTCCCCCAGTTCTTGAGTTGATACACGCTGGATCACCTGGTAACGCAGGGATATTTTAACTGAAAATATTCCCACAAACAATTATTTTTAATCGGTTTAAGTTTCAAGTCATTTGATAGATTCAATTGTTACCATCCTTATTGAATAGTTAGCAGTGTTAGTAGTTAAATCGTTAATAGTGAGTTATGCTTATATAATGAATACTTAGTAGTGTTGGTAATTGAATAGTTAATACTGAGTTATGCGTAATGCTCAGGCGTCGATCTGCCTGATCGCGGAAGGGATAAGAGGTGATAGGGGAAAATAGTATAGTAATGGAGCTCAGAGGAGTTGTGATAAATCCTAATTATTGTATTATACCTTACAAAGAACATAAGTTTAGTTTAATTTAGTTTAAAGAAAAGTGATTATTTTATTTTTGTACATTATATACTGTTTAATATAAAACAATTATCCGAAACGGGATACCAATGGGAAGTGCAAGTAGAAATTGTCCGCGTAGGAGTCCGAGCATAGGCTCAAGGTTGTACGAGCCTTCAAACGGAAGCAATGGCAAAGCATAAAAATTCGAACGGTTACGGAGACCTCGCGGCTCGTAGAACCTTAGTAGCCAGAGGCGGAGTGATACGGTTATTGAGTTTCATTAGGTTAATAGGCGCGATGATAAATTCCTCGGCGTGCCGGTAAATCGACGTACATAATGGAACAGTGTTCGGAACGGCTCTATTCATATAAAAATGTTATCGCTTGTCTTCCTCGTCGCTACCGTCGTAAAGCACACGCTGAGTCACGGCCCTGCGTTTATAATTGTCCTCGCGTGCATCGCGTTGCCCGATCGTAACTGCACGGTTCATAATTGCCGCTCGAGTCGCACGAATGACCGTGTGCGTATCCCGGGAATTTTTAACGCTAATTCATTACGTGCACTCAAGTTATTAAATCAAATTAATATATAAAAATTATTTTCATTATTATATCAAATTAACAACTCAAATTATTATATCAGAAAATTGAAAGCTCAGCCGGTGTTTAATACATTCTTATCGCGCACGTCGAATCGATGTGTCACTATCGACGAAAAATTGTTGGCTCACACTTAATCTCATGGTTGCAGATCCCAAAATGCCCATCGATTTTTATCAAGTCCCCGGGAGCGCACCGTGCCGCGCCGTTGCCCTGGCTGCCGCGGCCCTCGGCGTCGACATGAACTTCAAGATATGTAACCTGATGAACGGCGACCACATGAAGCCAGAATTTCTGAAGGTTCGTTTCTGTTTGTNNNNCATGAACTTCAAGATATGTAACCTGATGAACGGCGACCACATGAAGCCAGAATTTCTGAAGGTTCGTTTCTCGATACGACAGCTTCCTTGGTATTAGGTTGTCCCATAAGTTTCTTACAAATTTTTGAAACAAAATTAATATACGATCCGGAAGAAACTTATGGGATAATCCCACACGTGTAATCGCAATTTCTGTTGTTGCTTTACTCACATATCGACTTCAACTGTTTGAAATTAATTGACTTTAATCAATTTTTAGTGGTAGTTTCACGGGTAAAAAGAATGAATTTTCAATATCTGCTCTATTTTACCTTTTATCACAAACGTAACGAGGTGCCTCCGTAGATTTCTGACGACGGCGAAAGGCGAACATAGAGCACATACTGAAAATTTATTTTTTTGCCTCCTGACATTTGAAAAACTTAAAAATGCGTTCAAATTAACTCATTTCAAACAATTGGATTAGACAGCTGTATAAAGCAACAAAAGAAATAGCGAATGCATGTATGAATTATCCCATAAGCTTCTTTCGGATCGTATATTAATTTCGTTTGAAAATTTGGGAAGAAACTTATGGGGCAGCCTAACATTACACGCGTAGAGTTCGTTTTAATTAATGATGCGATCGCCCTTATTACAGATAAACCCGCAACACACTATACCTACGATCGATGACAACGGTTTTCATTTGTGGGAGAGGTACGCACTTTGCTCGCAGTTTTTCGTTTCAACGATGTTTGAGAGAGCCTGCACTCTTTTTCTCTTTCAGTCGTGCCATTATGGGATACTTAGCGGACCAATATGGCAAGAACGATTCCCTATACCCGAAGGACCCGAAGAAACGCGCGATCGTTAATCAAAGATTGTACTTCGACGCCCTCACTCTCTACAAGGCTTTCGGTGATTATTACGTAAGTTGATTCAGCGTTACGTGGTCAAAGTATCGTTTTGTGCAAACATGTTTACGCGCTCGTTTGTACTCGATATATAATTCTGCCCAAAAAGATATCGTCCCTTCTTATCAGATATCACGCGATACATCGAGCTCACGTTGCTGTCTCGTTATCTCACGATCTTCAATGATAATTTAATTTTACAGCAAATAATTGAAATTTTTTTTAGTATCCGATCGTCTTCAGTAAAGCGCCGAAAGATCAGACTAAGTATGAAGCCATCGGTCAAGCGCTGTCGTTCCTCGAACAGTTCCTCGAGGGAGAGAATTACGTTGCCGGGAAGAACATGACTCTCGCTGATTTAAGCATGGTAGCCAGTTTTTCCACGTTAGAGGTAACGTAATCGGTCTGCTGTCGTACGGATTAACACTAGAAAGACTGAAACTTAGTATATATCTACAGGATGTAAATCTAATACATACAAATATTTTAAGGTCTATTATTTAGGTATATTATAAGGTCTAATATTTTAAGATATTTAAGATTTCTCTCGGAAATCTTGGAAATCTGCTGCGCGCATGGTAAAACCATGTGGCGGCATCAGTCAGGTCGTTCGTTTCAGGCAGAAAATCGCCGAAATTTAAAATGTTAAAAAACTGTTAAAACATAATTTTTTTCCTAGTTGAAAGTAAAAAGTAGTCAAAGTGACTTCCTTGGGCAATCTAGTATTAAATGTATCGCTCGGCGACGAGTTTCCCTCGTAATTACTAACGTAAAGTCGAAATAGAGTCATTAGTCGTGATATCTAAGAATTTGATCTCTGACCTCCGTGCCGATGATTGATGATTTTTGATCAAGCTCGAGGCCATTTGTTCGTGCCTTTTCATAATATCCGATAAGCAACGCATTAAACATGACACACCTTCCTTCATTCAGAAGTTTGATTACGACTTCCTTATAAAATTAGTTTGAATGCTAGCTCGAATACGGTCGCGTAACTTCCTCGTCGCAGATGCAGCGATATATATTTCCATTTGACGTAACATGCTCGCATCCACGTGATTCACCGATGGGGCATGAAGTTACGTTCTCCACTGTATACCGTGTATAGTCGGCTGTGATTACTACTTACCTACATTGATGAACGAGTTGAAAGACAATTCAGTGCCGCGAACGATACGTGTAGTTTAATATTGTCCACGTACACTCAATACTTTTATTTAATTACACTTTTAACATTTTATCACACTTAATTACACTTTTTATTTATTACATTTTGTAACTTTTTGTAAACATACTTTTTGTAACAGGCAATGGGCTACGATTACAGCAAATACAAGAACATTTCCAAATGGTACGCAAGAATTAAATCAGAGGCACCGAAATACGAGGAGTATAACGCAGCTGGCGTGAAAGCGTTCAAAGAGCTTGTCGCGGAACTTCAGAAGAAATAAGTAAGAGCGTATGTAGGTTAGGATCTTTCTCGTGTGAACTATAATCATTTTTTTATTAGCGAATTATATTTTAATCTTAAAATCGAGTTTTTCGATTAAAATTCTTTTTCGCTCTTGTCAAAGTGTTTCAACTGCAAGCGAATGTTTTGAAAAATAAAGAGTAAATGTAAAACACTCTTCTGTTCCGAAAAGTATTATTTATCGAACCATTTTATTCATTTATTCATGTAACCAACTGAATAAAATTTTTTTTAACTATCATTTGTCGAACCGTTTTATTCATTTATTCATGTAACCAATTGAACAAAATTGTTTTTATTCGACGAACGTTTTACATGATCATCAAACATCCACCCGTGGAAATTAGCGATCAATCGGAATTAATCAATGGTTACTTACGCGAAAATATCTCCCCCGTGTTTTCCTTTGTGTATCTTACGGAAGGAAGAACTGGCTCGAGCCCGTTTAAAGTGCAATTAGCATTACCGCGCGCAATTCGGTAAATAGCGCAATCGGCGTTTAATACGAATTAATGAACTTTGTAATTATGGTAGCTCGCTGGTTGTTATTCGCGGCGCGGTCAATTTACCTCGGCTGTGACCGTTCTTTTGATTCGATGTTCATTTGCTAATTACCTTCGTGCCCACGGCTTTTTGTACATTTTAATTGCAATTTAATACCCGATATCAGTCTTCGGTCGATGCCTTCTTCGCTTTAACCATCCCGCGTAACACCCCATCGCGGTTATTAAAGTTTCATTGTAAACGATCGAACAATTACTTTGTACGTCGTCGAGGAAAATGAACAGAGTTACCTTTCGTTTCCCTTAACTTTTTTAGTACCGGACGAAAAAGGAGTGCCTATGCGAAGATAATCTGCCGAATTTGACATATTTGTCAAATATTGTATATTTACGAGTTGTACATTTACAATACAATTGTAGATAAATTTATAAATACAATTGTACATAAATACAATTATAAATAAAAATTGCTAAATAAAAAATTTATAAGTAAATATTAAAAATAAGGATAATCGTTTATGATTATTCTTTATGTAAGGTAATACGTTTGCAATAAAACCGAAGTTACGATCAATATCATATCGATCAATATAAGAAAAGACTTTTCACAGCGACCGTCAGCGTAAAAATCTTCCGTCGTGAGGACGCCTTCAATCCTGTAACTAAAAAATTTAATTGAATCTCTTGTACGTATGTATCTTGCAGTTCGCCAGATATCATCATTTTCTCATGATTAATTCTTAAGTATCCCATACCCCATTAAGGCTCCGACTTGCCACTCGATCAATAGTGTCTTAAAAAAGGAAAAACATTATACGTGCTTTTTGAGTTGTTGACAATCAGTCCACCTGACTGCGTCACCACTCGCAATATTCGATATTGAACGAAATTAAACCAATCAAGTTAGATGCGACCGGCTCGTACTACTCGGCTGTGTATTATCTAGATTGACACACATTGTGCAGCTTTTCCTCAGTTATATAGAGGAATATAAAAGGAAATTCAATTCAATATTTTGTTTATTCAATCAGTTTTTTTCAATAAAAAACCATCCGAATGTAAATGAAACCGTGAAAATACCTCCAGCATTTGACAAGGGATGCAATTTTTTTTTTTCGGGAAAGCGATTTCAAAGCGACGTCCTTCTGCAGGTAATATTGATCAGCGAAAAAATTGACAAAAGCTATAAGCGTAAGGTTTAGCTACAATCTACGTGGCTACGTTGCTTGCCTACGCGTCGAACTAGTCGCGGCGTCCCAGTCGGTTCACCGGTTCACCCACGCGAACGTAACAACGCCTACTTTGCTTATTGTCCCTGTCGGGACACTGTTCGTGTTAGTCCCCTCGCGAAAGATATAGTGACCGTAAGTAAGAATGGGAATTCGACATGCACATGCACAATCATAATTATGCATTTAAACGATGAAATCAAATTATGTATACAGGGTGAGTCTCTTAATATGACAACCTCAAAACGGACTCCAGATTCAGAAAAAATAAAGCTCTCATGAACAAGTGGGAGAACTGTCACTAAAGAGAGTCACTAAAAATTACAATTACCAGAAGCCCCGATTTGTTATAAGAATTAAGTGCACCATCGTCCAGACGATTTCGTCTTACGAAATGACGTCTAAATTAAGACGCTAATACTTCAACAAAAAAGTAAAGTAAGAAAGAACAGATATAGAGCACTACATGTCCCTTAGATACCATACACTTTTATTTGAAACATTTTGTCACACAACGAATACCTTACGAGTTATTTAAGGTCGCCGTATTAGGAGACTCACCCTGTATATTAGATACAAAAAATATAACTGTCACGGAGTCACTAAACGAAGTCATTAAAAAATTACAATTACCAGAAGGAAAAAACAAATATAGAACACTACATGTCCCCCTAGATAGCATGCAACTTTTATTTCAAACATTTTTTCACACAACGAATACCTTACGAATTACTTAAGGTCGTCGTATTAGGAGACTCGCCCTGTATATCAGATACAAGAAATAAAACTGTCATGAAGAAGTTGAAGAACTGTCACTAAAAAGAGTCAGTAAAAATTACAATTACCAGAAGCCTCGATTTGTTATAAGAATAAAGTGCACCATCGTCCAGTCGATTTCGTCGTACGAAATAACGTCTAAATTAAGAGGGTAGAAACGAGATATCCAACTTATCATATTTATCGGATTTTTTTTATGTTACACGGCTCGATGGATTCGTTTCTTTTCATTGTCCGTACGTGTGCTCGAGCCGTTACGGCGTGTATCGATTGCTCGTTAATGGTGGGCTCACGTAACAGTACGCCGGCACGGAACGTTCGGCGCGTGAGGAATACTGCTCTATCGATTACATACGATTGAAAACAAAACTGTGGAAATAGGTTTCGATCCGTTCGAGAGATGAGACACTCATACGCGACGCGACGAGTTTCCGGGCCACGGGGAACGAACCGAATTTCGGGCAGACATCTCGCCTACCTCCATTCATCGCCGGTGCAAATGAATTCACTTTTCCATTCCCTCTTGTTTTTTTTTCACCCCTACCCCGCGCCTTACCCCCTGCTGCGAATCGAATATTCACGGCGCGACGTCAAATCGGCCGCGATAACCCTTCGCGTTGTTTAACAACGAAAGTATGCGTGTACGTAGCGATTCGCAATAAACGGGACGGTCTCGTGGCGTAAGACACGCGACACGTACGTACGTACTCGAGGATATTGATTCGGCCGGCGATATCGATTTTATCGAAAATCGGTGCCTCGGGCCTCGCGGGCTCAAAAAAACGAGACACGTAATGGAATATTTCAATACTATTTACTGGCCGTCTGGGAAGTTTTTCCTGATCGCTTTGAGCCACTCGGAGAGACACGTGAATAATTACGCGGGCCAACGAAGTAACTTTTTCCCATTGTTTGCGATGCGCGCCGCGGTGATTCTTATATGTGGAGTGTATCTCGTGTCAAAAGCAGAACCGTTCCGTCGCGTACCTCAGGTTTCCAAAGAACAGCGAATTCCGTGAAAGTTGTTACATGCTTTTTATCAGAGACGCTGCTACGCAAGAAGAGCGTAACGAGCATCGCGAAAGAATGTGCTGTTCAACGTTGTTAAGAACTTACGTCGATTTCGGTTTAGAGATCCGATCTATTTTGGGTTGGTAAGAAAGTAATTTCAGATTTTTAGTATGTACAGTAAAACCTCTTTTTGTGCGGTGGATAGGGACCGCATAAAAGAAATCGCAGAAAAAAATATTCGGAAATTTTATAAATACGCATATGTATATGGGTTCATAGCCAAAAGCGAATGGTTGTGGGAGAACCCATATATGAGTGTGATTCAGCTCGCGTGACAGTGTATCACATAATTTAGACGTAGCTCCGAATCGCATATTAATCGAATTCGATCGCGTTTGTAGTTAATAGGTAGACATGTCCGTGGACTTTTATTATATGATAACCAGCGCGCCCTGCAGAGCTGTTCTACTGACTGCCGAGGCCATCGGTATCTCTCTAAATCTAATACCAGTCAATCTCTTGGCCGGCGAACACCTGAAACCAGAATTTGTACAGGTCAGCGTAAATATATTAACATCCTCGTTGGACGAGAACGTATTAAACTCATTATTTCATAAAGAGGCTTATCAAGTATCGCTGAACATTGTTGACGTTAAGTACCCTTTCGTTACAGAGAAATCCACAGAAAACCGTGCCGTTCCTCGTTGACGGCGATTTCAAATTGTCCGAGAGGTTCGTAATTAACGAGTCAACCGTTGCACGCCATTTACACATTTGCAGGCCGGACAATGCCGAATAACGAGCCTCGTAATTTCGTTTCTTTATCGCAGCCGAGCTATCATGTCTTACTTGGCCGACCAGTACGGAAAGAATCCTCGACTTTATCCTCAAACGCCGACGGGTCGTGCCTTGGTCGATCAACGACTGCATTTCGATATCGGCACTCTGTATAAAGGCTTGAAGTACTATTATGTAAGTAGCCGATGCGCTGCCGGGCGTCTTATGGTTCTCTCGAAAAGTTTACGAAATTCCGAAGAGAATGGAATTGTCAGGAGGAACGTGAAATATTTACAGTATCCGGTTGTGTTCGGAGGAGCGACGGAATACGACGAACGATACTACAAGGTACTTGAACGCGCGTACAGTATTCTGGACGTGTTCTTGGATGGACAAGATTACGTTACTGGTCGACATTTGACTATTGCCGATCTGTCTTTGGTCGCCACTGTGTCAACAACAGAGGTGAGATTTTATCGGAAAAAAAAGGAGTTGGATGGAGATTCGAATGCTACCTTTGACTATAGAAACATGGACCGCCAGTATCCTATGCTTTCAACGTTAAGAACGTATAGCCGACACAGTCGCTACCATCTCGAAGTATCCATTTTTTTTTTCTTTTTACTAAACGTAAATCAGTGTAGGTTCATAAATATAGAGAGAGAGCTTATGTGTGCATGAATCAAGTCAAAGGCTGTTACTGGTTACAGGCCTTTGGTTTCAACGTGCAAAACTACCCGAATGTAGCCAGGTGGTACGAAAAAATGAAATCATCCGCTCCTGGTTATAGCAAGGCCAACGGGGAAGGTATACAGATATTGAAGTCATTAGCAGGATCTAAATCATAATTCATGTAGACTTTTTAATATGCTGATGAAAGACCGTGTTAAAATAAATGTATATGCTGTGTAGACTGTGAAGAAGCGTTTCGTGTCTTATTTTGAGTTTCCCGTTTACCCAATTAGCGTACTCATTTGCTTTATTTTATAACGTATCCGATTTTGTTTAAGAAACTCTGCCTATGCAATAACGGATTACTACATGATTCGCAGTGAATACATTCTCCCTGCTCGGTAATACATTCTTCAGAGAATGTTTGTCGTCCTTGCTCAGTGAGTAAAGCAGAAACAGAATCCGCCTGAACACCTGCTTTCGCAACGAAAGGTATTTAAGCTACAGTCGAAACGTTACCTTCAGTGCATATATAAAAAATTTTTATCAAAAAGAATTTAAAAATTAATTCGATTTGATAAATTGATTTGATTTATACTTTTTAATAAATCTTAAAACAGTATCATGTTACGCGAATTAATTTGAGTTAAATAACTTCTAATAAATAATTGAAATAAATTATTACATACCGTGCACGTGATAATGAATTATAATTAGAAGAGAGCTTCTCATCGCGCGTTGATACACGTGATCTCTTATCCCTATTGTATTCACCGAGGAAACTTGAATGAGAAGCGAAGACCCCCACTGTATTGTCACCCACGCTCATACTTTAGCCCCGAAGCCCTGAATTGAACAGGCTGCCGTTTGTTTCATCGAATCCAGCATGCAACAAGCGAAGTCGTTTTATATTCATCGTGCAACAAGTCCTTCGATGCGACTTCGTTCGGACATGCAATTTCACTTTCATTGTTATTTGACATTTTTCAATTCTGGCGTCATAAGCCACAGGCATAAATCAAATTATATTAACGCTAAACGTACCGGCATTTTTTTATATGTACTCTTAACACGTGGAAAAGCGGTTATTTGACCCCGCTTGGTACGTTTAGTGTTAATTGTCCGCGCCGACGCTGAGATTACTCATCGATTTCCAAATTCGAATTTTTCAAACAATGAGAGTCGACTCGCGAAACGAGCCGAGGATGCGTTGTCATTAAGCGATCAAATATTCAAGCATATAAAGTCTCGTATCCGAGTTGTTTGACGAACCGTTGACTCATACTACTTGAACGTGGAAAAGTCAATCCCAGACTTTGTGAGCGTGGAAACGAGGTCAGGGATGTTCTCGGAAGTCGATTTCGTCTGTACATATCGTGTATAAAAACGATTTTTCGCAGCTCATTGTCTGTGATTAATCTGAGAGATCTGCCAGTTGGCACGTGCAACAACAAAATCATGAAAATCGCTTCATCGTTGCAAAATGCTCCGCGACAGGGAGTTTTTAAGCGCGATGCTAGATTCTCTCCCGAGCAACGCAGTATTCCACGTATCACGTATCGAGTGAACGAAGGGATGTTAATAAACAGGGGAATTGAAGTTGGGCAACAGTAACGATTTTTGGTACGTGGGCGAAGAAAGTAGGCGATAGCTAGAGCCGCGAGCATAGCTGAAGGTGTTCAGCTGTTGCGGGTGGGGGTGATGTCAGCGGGCGGCGGTAGCGGTGGTTCAGTTTCCTTCTCACTCGGTCAGTCTCATCCGGGCTGGAATCGCGGTGATGAGCGTTTTCAAAATACGCTGAAAATCTCACGTACCTCAGTGATCAATAAAATACAGTGCGCGACACCGAGTGAAGTCAAATACCGCGTGCTTATAATTAACTGCAAAGGTGATTATTTTAATAATCGAACTACACATATGACACCACCGTTCGTCGCAGGAAGCGTACGGATATCATGATCCATAATATCTCGTCACAAAGTGTCAACGTCCCTTGCATCCATCGATGCGGACTTCGGCTGCTCGCCCAGTTTTCTTTCGCCTAGCATCGAAACTCGGCTATTTCGACGCGCGTCGTAATATGCTTGACGTAATGACCGAATATAAAAGCGTATAGAGGCGTTTCGTGCGATGATAACGGAGCGTGGTCGAGTCGAACGCTGGGTGTTCACTGGCTGGAGATAAGGGGGAACTACTGTGTTTCGTTCGTACGTCGCGTGTCCTGTTATCAAATATAACGCACACGCGAAATTCTCAGGACGCCCCATGTTAACCTTACGTTTTGTTTTTACGTTACTCCGACGACGTTTTGTTTAAGCATATTTAGTGATTCGACTGTACCGACGCCAGGTTCTATCTCCAAAGCCATGTCGGACGATTAACTTTAATTATACCCGTTAATTAAATCTGCCAGGCTGAATTCACCTTCGCTCGTCTCGGAAGGTCTGATTTAAAGCTCAGACGTTGGCACAGGCGATTTTTAATACCGCCGTTGATCGTACGACGAGGGTTAGCCGGCGAGGACCCCCGGCGGGTCTCATTTCGGCTGCAGCCAAGGGTGAAACGCAGTTTCAAAGATATATTGAGAGGGTGACTCTGCGCTGAACGGGATCGATATAACACATGCGCCCTGCGGCACAGATTCCACGACGCGCGTTCAACAGCTTTTATACACAAACCAGTTCGCTGCGTTTCCTTCTCTTATCACCTGGCTTATCAACGAGGAATCGTCGATAGTTTACACCTATCGTGTACCCGCTACTTCGTACATCGAGCATCGTTCGTAATCGCGATCGTGTCAGCCGCGGATTGCTCAAAAATATGCGTCAGTGATTCTATTTAAATCGTGCCTTCGTATTTCAAAGCCGTTCCGTGTAATTAGTTCATCGTTTCGTTTTGATCTACGAGTACTCTCAAAGAGCTTGTGACACGGTTCGTAACTCCGGATAATTAGTAAGCTCAAAGTAAATCTACGTTGCTATTTTATTCGTTGTTTGAAGTTAACATCCTTCGAAGAAACCTCGTGGGCAAAGGTCAGTGACGAAGAAATTCGCCTGAGGCTCAGCCGTTCGACACCTGATCGGTATTATTCAATCGCACGTTTCCTGTTCTCCGTTAATTGCGCTAACACGTCCGTCGCCGTAATCTCTATTTATAGTCATGAAATAACAACGCGACCTTCCGCTGTTTGCAGGCTGTCTATGCGGACGGATTCACCTGCGACGAAAATTGTTAATAAAACATTGTACAACGTAGCCAACGAATGTAACGTCTGACGCAACTCGCACGCGAAATCTTATCTAGTCTTCTGTAATAGTATAGCTCTATCTCTTGGTTGATAAGTTAACAGTTAATGGAGTTAGGTGTTCGAGCAACAACCAAGTTAGCTGTTCGTCTTTTCGTCGCAGAGCCTATAAAGGTCTATTTACGGAGGAGGAAATAGGAGAACTGGCACAGGAACATTTTTCCGTTATTGAACCGGAGCTCCATTGTGTCCTCGAATCCTTCGTCCAGAACGCTGACTCGATAGTAAATAAGCCAGAAGGGTCCGACTGTTCCGGTCAATCGATTTTCTTCCATTCAACTTCTCTACCATTCGTTAATTAAAGAACCCAGCCGAACAGCTTTGGTAACGCAGAATGTAAAATTATACTTTCTCGTCGTACAGCGCGTTAGCTGGTAATGAACGTCGATGAAATGATCATTCGATAGGTGATTAACGTTCAAGTGTCGATTTCATCCCACCTACGGGATTTATGTTAGATCGATCGATCGCGTTACTTGACCTCAAAACGTCGTCGACGCGTCCGTCTAACAGCGCGTAAGAGTGCACGTTCAACACCTCCGCGCGCCTTTCTCAAACTTGACCCTGTCACTTTCAATCACGCGATGCCTTCGTAACTCAGCTCATCGTTCGGCTTGCGAAATTTCCAGGGCAAGCATGCAAGCCGAGAACGAGGCCGAGAAGAACGACGCCCAGCCGGAGAAAAAGGAGGAGGTCGGGGCCGAGAAGAACGGGGCCAAACAACCCGACGGGAACGAAGAAGTCGCGGCGAACAAAGTGGCGAGTTTGAAACTCGACGATGAGACCGGGAGCTCGACGCCCAACAGTCCCAGCGCAGCCCAACCTGGCAGCTTCCTCGCGAGTTTCAAGGCGTTCTCGAAGTTCGGCGACCCGAAGAGCGACGGGAAGCTGATCACGTTGAGCCAGAGCGACAAGTGGATGAAGCAGGCGAAAGTCATCGACGGGAAGAAGATCACGACTACCGACACGGGGATTTACTTCAAGAAGCACAAGTATCTTCTTACTAACGATTACATCGATCTATTCGTATGATTCTTCTCCTACACAGAATTCTGAGTAGGAATTTCATTGCAATTTTATATTGCATGCATACTACAGCTACGATAAGAATAATAGAACAATAGATATGCTGTTTTTTTACGTGTTTTAAACTCGAATCGGTTTTGTTCACAGATCCACGAAGCTGGGTATCGAACAGTATAAAGCATTCCTTGACGAGCTGGCCAAAAGCAAGAAGGTCGACCTGACGGAGATGAAGAAGAAAATGGCTAATTGTGGGCCACCTGGAGTCACCGTTGGCGCCGCAGGAGTATGTATCTATTAGCTGATAAAACGAGATCGATGTGTCTACGCGTAAACGCGTCCCGTCATGTTTCATAAATCAATCTAAAGCTAGAGTCTTTCCATTTATCGTAACGACCTTGTCAACAACTCGACGATTTATAACATTAGCGACTTAGCTTCTTTGAATCTTAAATCGTCGCCCACGAATCGCTCGATTAGCGTAACGTTCCTTGGACGTCCGATAAAGAAACTTATTCGTTATTCCCACTAGAGTTCTGCATCGACCGGCCCGCCAGGGCTTTATCCTTACTACTACTAGTAGTGTTCTAGTTTATCCTTACTACCTTACTCCTATACCTTATAGTTTATCCTTACTATCTTACTCCTATACCTTATAGTTTATCTTTACTACTACTAGTAGTAAGGATAAAGCCCTGGCGGCCATGTCGATGCAGAACTCTGATTCCCATTGTATCGGTACGGCACTCGGGTGGGCAAAACTAAGGGATGATTATTTATAAATTTATAAATATTAGATTGTCTCATAAGTTTCTTCCCTATTTTTGAAACGAAATGAATATACGGTCCGAAAGAAACTTGTGAGATAATCCAATACATGCATTCATGCATTCTTGTGTTGTTTTACACACATATCTGTTTCAAATTATTGAAATTAATTGATTTTAATCAATTTTGGGTTTTTTAAATGGAAATTTCAGAGGGTAAAAATAATTAATTTTCGATACGAATTTCGGAATTCCATCAGCAGGCGGGCAAAGCGGCTTCCACGGTGGACAGATTGACGGACGTAACCAGGTACACGGGCTCGCACAAACAGCGGTTCGACGAGACCGGCAAGGGGAAAGGTATCGCGGGCCGCAAGGACCTGCCCGACCAGTCCGGCTACGTGCAGGGCTACCAGAACAAGGACACCTACAACAAGGCTCATTAGCCTGCGATCCGCGCGCTTCTGTGATGTCTTCGACGCTCTATTGTCCCCGTCCACGCACTTCGCACGGAACATCGCGTCGCGTTCCTCTCCGCCGTTTGCCGGTTCGAACGCCGTTGACGAACGACGGAGGGAACAACGACGACCGATGGGACCGGTGTTCTCCTCGATCAACATTTTTCAATTAAAACACGAGCTTCGAGGAGCTGATAGTGGGTTCAGGACGTGGACTCGGTACAGTCTTTCGCTACTGTAGATCTCAACGACGCTGAACCGCGGATTTTTACGCTTAACCCTTTCGCTGCGAACAGCGCCTTCAGGCGCTCGGCTATGGACACTTCCCTTGAGCGAACATCATCATTATTACTATTATTATTATTCGGGTGCCGTGTCGATCAGTGTCTCAAGGAAAAGACCAGCAAAACCGGTACCAGACACCGTGTGTGTTACGAGCGTCTCGTCTCGCGTACCGTGTCGTCCGTACAGATAATGTAGTACCGCGCCGGCTGCTGAGAGAGCAATTCATTTTTAGGCGCTCCGCAGCGAAAGGGTTCGAAAAAAAAATCCAATTTGCATAGTACGTGTCTTAACGATATACCCCGAAGTGTACCGTTTGCGTTCGCATAAAAATCCGCGGCTGCTACATACACGACCTGATAAGCTGAAATTCGAATTTATTTGTATCGTTTGAAGTCGTCTTCTGAAATTGACCAGCCTTGATTAATTATATAATATGGGTGAACTTCCGTTACCGATTTCCATGCTTGCTGTTCGTTTCACGTCAGTTGACTAATCGGTGCACTTGTTGCATCGATCGAGTCGGTTGAGATTGACGACCGAGCCGGAATCACGTGGGAACGAAAGAACTGGGTCTGTACGATTTTCTGCTCGTTCGTTCGATCATAATTTCGTTAAACGATTGCCTGTGATTCTGGCTTGGAACAGTTCTGATCTACTTTCGTCTTGATCGTATATTGTAGAACCAGTTCGGACAGGGTTGCATGCAAGTACAAATAACGCTTATCTTCTCGCCGAGCAACTAAGCTTAAACGCAAGGTGTGCAAGTAACTTCGCTTCGACCTGTTTTTACACGCCAGTTTTTCAATGAACGCGAGCAATACCGTGAGATCGCAATACAGATTTTCAGAGCTAGTCATTGTTTCGTGAAGATGGAAATAATTATAAGGTTAGATCCTATTTTCATCTATTCGCTGTTCTCTTCAAATGATAAATCGGAGTATACGGGGAGTCGTCGATGTGATCGTTCGAACTTCGTGATATTTTTGATCGTTCTTATGATATTAGACGCGTAATCGATTCGAAAGTGTACTTAAAAAGATCGAGACCAAAATCCGTAACGCTTGGTACTAAATCTTGGCAGCAAGATGAATCAATAAGAACAAAGATATGAATTTTATTGCGGAGGGTGCAAAGGGTTAAGTATCTTTTCTTTCGATTCCCCTTAATAAGATTAATCAACGCTACGTCACTTTACACTCGGTAACTCTTAATGAATCATCTTGTATACTTAATAACTTTCAGAAAATTAACGTAAGACTTGACATTTTGAAACGGCACACCTGTGAAAGCGATCGTTCTTTGTTACAGTAAAACAGTAAGATTTTTTTTTCAGTAAAGTTTGAATAAAACCACGCCTGCCTTTCGATTTTCATTCTCGGTTACCTCGCTTTCGCAAGGGTGGATCGTACTCGTTGCGCACTTACGACTTCTCCTCAATGAATTTATGTACACTTAAGGGACAACGTACCTTGGCCGATGCTCACCTAATTTATAGGGAAAGCGTCGATCATATGAAACAATAAAATGCGAGTAAAGTTGAATGAATCCCCGAAACTCCTTCCATCGTTTCATCTGAAATAATGTAAATGCGAGAGAAGAATGAGACGTTTTCACTGAAAAGTTCGTTTATTTCGAATCTCCGAACGTGTTAAATCGCAAGGTTCGTGCAAGTTCGCTGCAGACCTTTTCTCTACCTTCAAACACGATTGAATCGTAATAGGATTATAAAAAAAGAAATGTATTAAATGCTTGGCAAGCGCAACGCATCATAAATAGTCAGCGAGATCTTCGCGTGATAAGAAACGGCATTCGCGTAGTTAACTTAAAACGCTGGAATATCGAGAGTTCTCTTTTACGGTCGCATTGAAGAATACTGAGATAAACAAAAAAAAAAAAAAAAATTAAATAATTTCTCATTTAAATTACAACGACACTAGAAACCAACTTCTCGGACGCGTGATATAATACAGGGTATTTATACATATACATTTATACTTTATATATATATATATTATAATATGTGGAAAAGTGTATAATATATATATTAAAATCTTTGCTCGACTCGAAATCGAATCGTACAAAAGGAAACTCTAACACGATATCATGCAATATAATTGCACAGAAACCGGAGAAGGTGCGAGACCCTCTTTTCGCTCTTCTCGGTTAACCGAAGAATCTTTCTTAGTAGAAATATTGCTTGGTACGCGCAACGTACGCAGTACGAGTCATTAAATAAAAAATAGCTGACGTATTTCTAGGCTACGACGAAAAATAGAACGATCATCTGTTAGCTCTTGAGGAATCGCGAGTTCAGTACAGGAAAGAAGTCTAAATGCGCTTAGCTCCGCGAGCATCGAAACGGAGCATCAAGTCTTTTGCGAGGAAAGTAATTAAAGTTACAACTCTGTGAGCGTGTCGACCGACGCGCGTAGTCGGGATTGGTTGGCGCAGTCGGCCGATCCCTTGCTGGTCCCTGCTCCATCCAGTCTGGAGATTATCTCGTCTCTCAAGGTAACGAGGACTCGTCTGTCCTGACGATTTTGCGGCGGTGCCATCTGCAACGCTTCCTGCACGTCGGAAAACGCGTCCTCCAGCAGCCCTGAGTCGATCCGCGCCTTCGCCCTCGCGTAAAACGCTTCGTACGATACCGGGCGAACTTTCAAAGCTTCGTCAGCGAGCTCGATTGCTTCCGCACATTCCTGCGGGGAGCAAAAGAAAAGTAGTATAAGAGAAGAAGGAGACGTATCTATACGTAATAGGAGAGAGTGTCAACGAGAAAAGGTGAAACACTTACATTCATTTTGCGCTTGCATCGACTGAGATTGAGCAAGAAATTGAGTCGAAGTTGCGCGAACGTCTGCAGCTGCAACATCACGTGGCTCTGCTCCTGTCCTTGGCAGTCCTCTTCCGGCGACGCGGGGAATTTCCTTAGGGCGTAAGCGTACCTATGCGACGCCTCCTTCAGCCTGTTCTTCCGATACAGCACGTTCCCGTCTTCCAGAAGTTTGTTCAATAAAATTAAGAGAACGTCCGGCTTTCCCGAAGCCATGGCCCAAGTCGCAGGACCGAGTTTCGCTCCGCGGCGAAGGAAACATTGTACCACCGGTATGTTTCGACAGCCGATCGCCCGATCCAGAGGTCGCATGCCATGGAGGTCCACGTGCTCCACCGCTGACCCTTTCTCCAACAGTAACTGCACCAATTTCGGATTGCCCTAAAATACAATTCAATTAATCGATATAGAGTAAGGATTTATTTGGAATTTGACATTGTTAGAGAATTGTACCTGAAAGGCGGCTAGATCCAGAGGAGTCCTTCCGGTATTATCGTTAGCGTTGACATCGGCGCCGTGGTCAATGAGATTTTGCGCGGCAGCTAATCTGCCCCTGACACATGCCCAGCAGAGCGCGGTCAAGCCTTCCTTATCCTTACTCTCTAATACTGATCCTTTATCCAGAAACAGTTCGATCAGGTTCGTGTGACCTTCCGACGCGGCTAACATCAGCGCGGTGCGTCCTGCGGAGTCTCGTTGATCCAAGAGGGACGCAGCATCGTCTAGGACGGTATCGGTGCTGCTGGAGAGGGTACCTACGGTCATTTTTTAACCATATGAAAATCCCTCTGTAAAACTTGACGTGCAGTGACTCGAAAAAATGTTTGCACCGAAGCAAATTATATGCATTTCAAAGTATCATGAGGAAAATGTTCGGCGCTGACCTTGTAGAAGTCTCTCAGCGGTTCCCCAATGTCCTTCCCTCGCGGCCAACATCAAAGGAGACAGACCCTTCGCGTTCACAGCAGTTGGACTGGCTCCTCGAGCCAACAGGGCGGAGACGGTAGCCGTGGAGCCGTTCGCAGCCGCGATGGTCAACGCGGTCTCGCCTATCAGCGTGTCCGGACGATCCACTATAACTTCTGCCATGTCTAATAAATATTCGACGATAGATTCGTGGCCCTGCGCGGCCGCAGCGACGACGGCTTGTTGCGCGGCTTCCTCTCTACCTATCTCCTGGGACCCAGCGAAATCGCTTTCGCCCGTTGGCACGATCCAGTCGCAGGCTAACAAGTAACCGACTACCGACAGTCTTCCGTGTCTGGCTGCGTGCACCAGAGGACATTGCCCCGCCATATCCGTGTGACCCAACGAGGCTCCGGCAGCGGCCAATCTAAATATTTATTTAGTTGATTAAAACACAGATAAAAAAACTTGAAAATAAACGAGAATACCGCGTAGCGCAGACTTATTGTTTAGTAATATGAACTTACCTCCTGACGACGTCACAGTGTCCACGAGCAGCTGCCAAAGAGAGCGCCGTGTATCCCTGACTGTTCGTGAGCTCGACGTTAGCTCCGAACTCTAATAGCAACGAGACCATTTCGACGGAACCCTCGTGAGCGTACATGCAGAGGGCCGGAGCGTTGCCTAGGTACTCGGTCATATGGTTCGGAGATGCTCCTGCCAGCAAAAGCAATCTCGAAACCTTCACGTTCGGACTGTAGATATTCCGTAACGTGCACAACGCGGAGGAAACGCATTCGGTCGACGATGCCAACCAGATCGCCTGTAAAACATTCGTGACAACAGCCTGGTCTATCACGCGTTTTTGCACGGGAGAAATAGAAGCAAGGATGAATTACTTGTAAATCGCGCGAAGGCCAGCACGGGGCGACGCCTCTGTAAACGTGCGCCTTGAGTATATGGTGACCCAGTTCGAGGGCCTTGTCACCGTCCAACGGTGCCTGAAGCCTGGACAGCCTGTATGCGATCGCGGCGTGGCCGAGTCTCAGATCGCAGAGGAATTTCGTCGACTCGCCCTCGTCCCTCCTCATCAACCATTCCCTGAACGACGGGTGGAAGAACATATACGTGTTGTCTAGACGTTTCACGAGAAATCCAGAGAGCATCTGATGATCAAACAACGAATTTGCTGCTATAGGTTCATCGGAATTTCACACATACCGAGTGACTACTTGATTCTCGTTCAACAGACTTACGTGATCCACGCGATGGCAGCAACAAAGAGATCGTGCACCCGATTACAAATATGATTCAAGATATCAAGTTCATTAGATACTTACTTTGAATCTCTGCAGAAAATCTTCCCATGAAACGAACTCGTCCGTGTTCAGAGAATTGACGGAGTAAAAGATTTCTGGCAGAGTCAGGGGATACAGAGCGGCCAAGCAAACGCCTAAGAGAGGTTGAACCTTGTCGAAGGACATCGACGTGGGGAACCTGAGATTGAAGTGCAGCTGGAAGATCTGCGCCAAGGAAACTGGCAACACCTGAAACCGATCGATCGGTCAAAACAATAACGTATTTATGCGCGATCAGAATTATAGCTCCAGAATCGATCTGCTTACCTTGTAACTCGCTGACTTTGCTACCAAATGGCCGCTCTCGATCAGGTCGAGCGTCAGCTTCGCGAACAGGAAGCTGCCCCTGGCCAGCGCGAGGAGATGCGAAGCGAATCTCGTTTGATTCGCGCTGCACGACGATTCTGTCTTTCCGTTCACCGATGCCGTCACGTTCGTCTGGATCGCCGGACTGTGGGCCATTCTATACCCGATGTAGTCGGACAGATCCTTCGTCACGTTGCCCCCGGTGCAATCGTTACTCGCTTTGTCCAACGAGATCCTTGTATACGGTAGCTGCTTGGCGCATTCCAACAGCTGCGACCTCACCGTGCAGACAATTTTCAGCCAGCTCGGGAAGTTCGGAGCGTGCCTCGTCAAGAACGACGCTATCGTGTCGCCCCGATCCGGTCTGTGATATTCCGCCTCGCAGACGGCATCGATCAATATCACCTGATAACGAGACATCATCGATTCAACGTTTGCTTCAAGTAGTTTAAATAACTTCACCTATTGTTTATTAAGAACATGCAAATCGCAACATCCGCATATTTACTTCATATCAATGTTTCCTCCTATCATGTTAATGTTTGCACAATAACATACATTTGTGTCGGCGTTATTGGCTTAATATAGGGGTTGTTAACTTTTCCCTATACCCTTTACTACAGACTACAGCCCTGACTTTTGCAGGATCCGTAGCCTGTCCGGCATTGTCGGACGGTTACGGATCCAACAATTCCGGGTAGTGAAAATCCACAATTAATCGTTGACTCTTACCATGTTGGCGTCAGGCAATCTGTTCGTTTTCTTCAACGTTGACAGGGGTTCGATGATCCCTCTCGATAGCGCGAGGTCAGGATCGACGGTGCATTCCCTTTGCGACAAGGAACCTTGAATATGAGGTTCAGAGAGCAAGTACTCCCTGTACGAAATTAATTGAGGCGCCTGACACAGTTGAGCGGCTAAAGAGTGGATCAGATCCGGCACCAGACAAGTACTGTTGTTGTCAGCTTGGCAAAAGTGATACGCCACAACGTGCGACGCCAAGTCCCGAACCTTCTCGTTGGTGTGACGGATACCGGCTTGTAACGTCGAGCCGACCTTCTCCTTCCCGTCGACCTCCTCGCTGATCTCCGAGCAAACTGGCTGCTCTCGTCTCCTCCCGAAACAGCTATGCTCGACCAACTGCAGAACCAGCGCAGTTTTGCCTGTCCCAGGTGATCCCGAGATTAAGACTCCAGGACTGGACCCGTTCACCACTGCTTCCAACTCTTGCAACAGCCACTGGCGTCCAGTGAACAGAGGGTCTGCTTCCAGTAAAGGCACTTCGAAGAACAGAGGCTTCAACGTCAGCTGTGTCGCGTGATGCTGTAAGAAGCGTACTAAACGCGAGAAATTTCTCATTTTATTTATTTATTGAACAATTTTATAATATCACAATAAATAATATTCTAGACAAGGAATTTTTACATATTCAAATACCAGAACTTACATTTCGTATCGATGGCTCCTTTGACGTTCCCGGCTCTGGCAGATCGCCTGGCGCAGGACTTTCTGTTTTTGAACTGACCCGGGTCCTCGCTCTGGCCGGGCTGCGAGGAGTTCACGGAATGTCTTCTAGGTGTGAACGGGCTCGAGCTACCGTTGGATAAGCCCGAAACAGATACAGACATGGACATGGACATTGACGTGGAGGCGGACACAGACGTGGAAATCGAGGCCAAGCTTCCTGCGCTGTCGCAGTCTCTAGACTTGCTCTTGCCCTTCGCCTTTGTTTTAGGTTTAATGGGACACCTTAACGCGGCGGCGACTTCCGCTTCGCTAGAGGTTCCCGTTAACGTGGACACCGGGCTTGTGTTCGTCGACGCCAACGTTTGCGTCTCGAAGCTCGTCAGGCTGCTGAACGAAGCTGCCGAGCTGTCGTGGCCCGGAACCGAGACCCTGGACTGGCACGCGCCGACGTTTCGATTCGAGACACCAGGCAAATCCGTGGCGTCGATGTTACTGTTGGTCCGTGCATGACTCGTGCCCAGGAGAAGGCCCAGTCTCATGTGAAGGTCGGACTGAGAGGATTTCCGCGTCTTAGAAGACAAGGGTTTCACGCAGCCTCCCTCGTCGTCTGCGAAAGAAAATATTTTAATGTCAATCGATCGAATGGACTGGATTCAACGAAACGATGCAAAAAAGAAAAACCACTCAGCAACATGTATCGCGTTAATTCGTGAATAAATAACAAGAATTTTACTTTCTCAATGAGAAATCATTTGAAGCCGCGATACACGTGTGCATTTCCAAGATGCAGGTTCCAACTGTTCTAACTCGAACAATTCTAATCACCTCTCGGTAAGAATTGTACGGGAGGTTCGTGCCAGCACACGCAATACAATCGACTCGGGGCATGCTTCGAACACCGATCTACCGAATGTGCGAAGGGAAACCAGGTGGGAACGTTCGACCAGGGAAAACGATCAGATCAGAGGGTGTCGCCCGAGCAACCTGTACAACGATCAGGTACTAAACACACAGGGGATGCACACTAAAGCGTTATCGCTCCCTGCCTGTGACTTTGCTCCTCGAGTCGATAAGCTGGTTCAGCCCGTCGCTCGCGGTCCCTTGGCTGTTGCTCCACAACGATTTGATTTTCCCGAGCACTACACCTGGCCATCTCGATTTTCCCTCCCAAGAGGAGACCATCCAAGCTACGCGATCAACCGATTTGAAAATACTGCTTTTATTGTTTTAGAATCATTTAATTTATTATTATCCGTTAGGAATTCGTGAATTCCGAACTTAATATGAACCTAAAGACAGCTTCGAAACTTCACGTTACCTGACAATGCGGACGGATTGTCGTGTACGGCCGGTTCCGGGGACGACGCTCCGCGCCTCGACGATCTCTGAGGAACGAACGAGCTCCTGAGCACTTTCGGGTTCAGGAAGAACCTCTTCCTCTGATTCGGCGGGGTCGGGCAGCCTGTAAGATCAGTTTTATATTAAGACACTTGACGCGTGGTTTTAACGAATACCGATACGGTAATCTACGTACTCTGCGTCATCATCTGAGGCCTCTGCCGGCTCTCGGGCAGCGCCGGTGGCTTGTTCCTCAGACCTTTGGCCATCGACGCGAAGGAGACGCTCTCCGTATCCCGGTTCTGGACAGACGTAAAAACTTGCTAGACGAAATCCCCGATGCGTGACCACGATCATTCTAATCGTGATCCTTTCTAATTGTACATAATTTTCCGATCGGCTCCGATCGTTTAAAAGCTCTCGAGAGTACGCGTCGGAAAGTACTTTCTAAACATTCTAATCGGCGTTCCATTCCCCTCGACGACGATTTACGCGGATCGTCCAACGGGTACGATAGCCGAGGAACAATGGTTGCTCGCGAACGTTCTTAAGATTCCGAGAGGCGCGTTTAACTCGACGAGCTCCGATGACGATGCTTACGTGAATGACTCGCGAGGGAAGATTGGCTCTCGTGGTGACTTTGCTGCGCGGTCTGGGACTGCCGCAGAGAGAGTTCACCGTCGATGACTCATCGATCCAGCCGTCCGTGGGTGCGAGCATCGACGCCGGACCCGAGCACCCGGTGAACCCTTCCCTGAAGGGCGCATCGTCCTCGTCGTTCAGCTCGGCTCGCATACAGAGCGGGCAGGCCTCGCTGCGGAACAGGCAAGAGTAGCAACGCTCGTGCCCGCACGAGTCGATCAGCCGGCGCTTCTTCCCCTTGTCGAACGGCATCTCGCAGGACGGGCAGCTCGACCCGCCCAGCATCCCCGTCGACTCCACCAGCGCGCGGATCTGGGCTAGATCTGTAAGAAATTTATGAATCAACATGATTTATGATCGGGCAACAAGATTTTACAGCGGCGAGTCCGGAAAGATGATAAATTATTCGTCCGGTAATTACGAGCATCGCGGCGACCGTCTGTCACCGGCAATCTGTGCACCGTGATCTCGGTATCTCGGTTAGTAGACGCATCGCGGTTCGGTCCATCGATAATGGATAAACGAGCCGTGGCCGGGAAGGCGCCACATACTTAAAGAATTCTAGAAAGTGAGGTCAAGAGGAGAACCCGTGTACACGCGGAACCTGCCGCCACTTCTATTTCTAATCCTCGATTACACGCGTATATACATATATTATATCAGATTATAATATTATATAAAACAATTGTTATGTGTACAAGTATGTTGTGCCGCTTTCAAGATATACATATAGATATATATATCTATACGAAAACCTTAAGATCGTTATCCTCATTTAGAGACTCTTTTGTCTTCTGACAGATTATATTGGCTATTAAATGTTGTTGAACGCAGAAAAGAGGACGGAACCCAACGCAGCAAATAGGGCGAGCTATGCAAATTGCTGATTAATACGGTGCGTCAGTTAAGGCAGTTAAGACGCGAGCACGGCCGCTGCGATCGCTTTAGGTAATTGAACGGTTTGCACCGAGGATATGACGACTAAAGGAGTTAATTCATTAAATTAGCTCGGAAGATTCGTACCGATTTTCAGCGGATGGATCAGGACGCGCCTAAGTATGTCACTAAATGAAATCAGAGGCTGAGAGGTTGTTTTTACGATACTGACAAACGGTATATTTCCCTAATGATTTTTCTCGTTACCAGTCGAAACGTCAAACAAAAGCAACGAGTTATTATGCACGGGAAATATCTAACAGCATTACAATTTTTCCTCGGGTGGAACAAGTCCGTGAGCAACGTTTCACCAATCATCGCCGGCCCATTCACGTGCGCCGTCGTGATACAGGAAACTCGTAGGGGAAAATCTCGCAGCTGACCGACTAGAAATTCTAGTCGAACCTTGATTCCAAGCGATCTATCAGGGAAGTTCACTTCAAGAATGATTCGTCCGGTAAAAACCGAATTAGCGCTAAACGCCGTAACGTCGGATCGTAAGCATTTTTTATCGCTCGCGTGACGAACGGAATCGCTTGATTCGGGTCGACCCTTCGCCCCGTGTCGGCAGGTGCAACCCGGGGTTGAGTTAACCGTAAGCTGGGTCAACGCACCCAGCAGAGACGCGGTTGAACTCGTAGGTACGATGTCGTTTTCTCCGGAGGCGCATCACTGGCTCGCGCGCCGTTTCCGCCGCGCTCGTATCCAGTTTCCCATCTTCCGCCGCGCGGCATCGACAGTTCCAGCGAGATTTATGGTCCGAATCCAGAAGAAGAGCTCGGGAAGAAGTCGAAGGTCGAGGGAACGTGTACGATTTTTCTACGAGCAACTTCTTTGCTACATCTTATTAATAGCGATCCAACGTATCGTTAATTACGTCTTGGCTCCGGGAAGAAAATCAGACTTTCTTACATCAATCAAGACGTTTTTACGCCGAGATGACCTCCCGTGATACGTTCACGTTGCAGAACAGAAACAACGATGCGACGTCAATAATCACTGTGTAAACTACCTACGTGGGACAGTCTTTTATCTATTTTCTCATTTATGCGGATAAACACGAGCCCGATAAATGATAAATATGATTCGGGCATGAACGTATACCTCCTCCTTTTTCTGGTTCGTTTGCTATCGCGGATTAAGCGAGAACAACGGTTTTTGTTACCGCTGCGCACGAAGAAACTCGACCGATCGGGTTGCTATATTAAGCCGTTTTTTCTCATCGGAGACGATAGTCACGATCCAGACACGTTTCACTCGCTGGCATTTCGCATTGTAATTTAATGGTCTTCCCCGGCTCGGCGCCTTTTTTAACCGCGCACCTCGATCTAACAAGGTGAGAAAACGGGAATCGAAGGAAGAGTAAAGAGAGAGAGAGAACCCGTGCGCCGCGAACCGTGTAAATCCGGCATCTATTATTCCCACGTTTCCTAGACCGTGACGATGGTTCTTAAACATCAAAAGGCTCGATCGAGTGGGAGTTGCTCGCTCGGAGCGTCGCTTTTTTCCCGCGTCTCCATCGAGCCATGGGATCATAGGGCACTCGTCCCCCGAATTCAACTTTCACCGTTTCATCGACGTTACACGTTTTTCCTACTACGAAGCGAACGTGCTTCCTTATCGGTTCACTCGGGATCCTTCCAAATTCCTTTTCATCGAACGACTATGGTTCTTCGCCCCTTGGCCAACTCCTCGCGTTCAAACAGCTCGACGCTGGGAAACGGAGTCAAAGAAACTTCATGCTGTCGCGGATGCTCTAAGCACCACAGAAACTTCTTTATGCAAACCGGCAACGGCTCGTCGGACCGTGAACCCTCTAAAAGTCTCACCATTGTGTCCGTTTCCCACAGCGTACCGAATTATAAGGTAAAAATTAATCACAGGGTTCGTGCACCTGAAAGTGGAAAATTGGTGCGATCCGCTACGATTTTAAATACGATTGAATGACCGAAGGAAACGAGTTAATGAAAGCTATATAAACATATATATTATTATTTTAAGGAATTTTATTATTAGGGATTTCATCATTATTATTATTAATTATATTCATAATTATAGTTATACTTATTATTACAATTATAATTATAATATATTACTTATAATTATGATTGTAATATATTATAATATATACATAATGAAAGTTATATATATAATCGAAGATCTCGCTACCCAAAATAAAATGACTCTCCACCGTGGAACGCTTTGTCCAATGGAAGCGCGTCGGTGCACGACGCATAAATTAAACGGGTACCCCTAATAATTCTTCCACCCTCGATTGATTCTCCCTCTCGTGAAGGTTCGTTAGAGCCCTGCCCGCGAACAAGACTCCGCTCTGTCCCGTTCCCAGTTTCGTCGATGCAGCGAGGCAGGGACAAAATACGACGGTGCGAGAACGGTCGCGATTAAAGCCTGTTCACGGAACGGAGAACGGAGAACGACGTCCGCGCCGTGGGCCACCTGTCCGGGTAGGCAGTAGGTATACCCGTTTCCGTTCTCCACTCCGCTCTCGAGCCTCGTAAATTGGTTACGTCCTCGTAAATCGGCACTCCGATTGGCTGACCCGAATCCAGCCCAGGGTATTTTTCACTCGCGACGCTTTCGTTCTCGTTCAACGACGATATTCAATAAACATCTGAGCAAACGTGCACTTTGTTTTTAACACTAGAAAGGCTGAAACTTAGTATTAGGTTGGGGTATAAGTTCGTAGCGTATTTATATTTTCTTTTGTTTGACAAAGTGTAGAATATAAAACTGTGCTAATCGTCTTTTTAAGTAATTTAATTTTTTACTACTTTTGAGGCATAGAAATGGAATATCCGGGAGGTAAAAAGTAACATTTTCGACACCTGCTCTTCTTCGCTTTTCATCGGGATCAAAAAATCCTTAGGCAATCTAGGGACTCGCGATTTAAAATACTCGTCGGATATTTCGTATTTGCGATTCACGGCTTTCTAACGTTAATGGATCGTTACATCGCTGTAATTGGTTTTCACGGTGTGCAACTTCGTTTTGGTCGAAGATAAGTAAATTAACGCCGCGATCCCGCGTGGAACGAAGAAAGAGTAAAGTGTCCGGCGAATGGAGAGCTACGTTCGGTGACCGTTTCGGTTTCGACGAGTCACGCGTAATAATCGTTATTCGGCGTGTAGCCCGGAGAGTGAGAGAAAGTCACCGTACCGTGTCTCGTCGCCTACGGCTGTCATTACTTAAATCGACGCCTCCTGATATACCGGGAGTCCGTGCATACACGGTGTCCGCGTCGTTAAACAGGAGCAAAATGGATCGGGCTAAGTGTTGTTGCCCGAGATTCGAATCGAGCGGAGTAAAACGAGCTGAAATATCGATCATGAAACGTCGAGAGAAGAGTCGGTTAATTGGAAAATCGGGAAAGTAGCCGAGATAAGACGGGAAGACGGATCGACGGTGTAATTTATCTGGAAATTAATCACGAGCATTTTTACGCCTCTCCCTGACGGCTCATCGCTGATTTTCCATTTTCAGTTCGCCCATTTTGTTCCATTGATCGTTTTCTCGCCAGAATTTTCTCCTCGCGTTTTAAAAAATGAGAGACGCGAGTCGGACCTCTTATCGACGAAATATCTGCTCGCGCTCGAGGGTTAACAGTTAACTGCGTTTGACGTATACACGTCAATTCAAACCTCTTTCGATTAATATTGATAATCCGTTTAAATATAAGGAGAATCGTACAAAACAATTAATTTCACTATAATACCTTTCACATGAACTTTGCAGCTTTTAGAGTTCATCGAATTTGAGAGCCGGGCGATGGCTCGATCGTTAGGGGTCGGGACTCGTAATTCGGCGGTCCCGAGTTCTAGTCCCGATCAATGCTAATTGATGGTTTGGTATTGGTATGGCACCTCTGAGTTTTCTTAACCGCACATCGCTAGGCTCCGTCGCAAGAATAATAAAATAAAGGCGACGTTAAATAAAAAAGTAATACCTACTGTTAAGGGCTAAACAGACTATAGTCTAAAAAGCCTTCCTGACTGAGTCCGGGGTCGGGTAAATCGGATAAAAAAAAGAAAAAGAATTAATTCATTTCATCGAATTAATTTATATTGTTTAAGATATTACATTGTTTATGTGTTCATAATAGTAGAAAATAAAATTTGGAAATCTAAATTACGCAGTTAAAGGGTCAAAACGCGAGGCATTCGCGGCTCTCCGCGAAAAGTTTCACTCGCAGCGTCCGAGCGTGTAGCACGAAGCACCGACAATTCCCCCGGTAAAGCGTATGCATCGCGTTCCCAGCGGCTCGAACGCGATTAATAACCCTAACTGTACGTGTCGTTGCTCCGTGTGTCGAAACCGCGACGCTATTAGGTATGTTAATGCGCGCCGCGAGCATTGTGTGGAAAACCGTTGCGGCTGTACGATCCTCGAACTTTAATTGCTCGATCGCGTGATCATCGCCGGACGATTCAATTTCAATTCGAAGATAGTGACGCGACACGCGTATCAGTTTCGAACGTCTAATTTACAACGCAATTGAAAATTAGTTTGTTCAAGTGAAAATCGAATCGTTCCACGGGTCGAAGGTCGGCGACGAGATTTCTGCCGTTTATCGCGAGACAACACACAGGCGCATCGGAATCAAATTCCTGCTGCATCCTGCTCCTGCCGAGATGCCAGATGTCTCCGGTTTCTAATCCGTGAGAGAGCGCACGGAGCGGAGCTTACCTGTCCGTTTCCCCGAGATAACGCCGCGGCTCCGCTCCGGTCCGCTTGATAACGGTCGACAGATAAGCGTGGCTCTACCTCGGACAGATTAAATCGTAGACCAGGGAAAAACTTCCACCGCCACGGGTTATCTGCCGTTTATCGTGCCGGTCCGTTTCCCGGATTAGAATCGAAAAAACAGGCCGCGTACACCCCCGTTCATAAGTCTCGACGTACATATGTGCACTACCGTCTGCCGCTACGAGAATATTCATGAACGCGGGAATTTATGGTGCGTTAACGGCAACCGTCGAGTACCGCTCGTTCCTCGTGACGAGCGTCGAAAGTGAAGATGTTGCTAAATTTTAGCAGAAAATAATATTAGGATAAGTTCTCGCTGTTTTTGTACAAAATTTCTCTCGGCTTCGACTCATACGACACACCCAATTTCCTTGCTTACGGATCATTCCTAATACTTTTAAACGTTTTGAAACTGTTGACTCGTCTAGTTGGAATTCTTTTCCAAGTTGTGCTAGCGTCTGACATCGGTCTTGTTGTAGTTTTAAAAAGTATATTTAATATAGTATATTTGTGAATATAATGAAACCGAAAATTATATAATAAGCGTGAAGGACTAACGTTCAACTCCAGATTAGACACTCTATCTGATCCTGTACT
>SHCU01000130.1:105801-125478 GCA_004307685.1 Ceratina australensis | reverse complement strand
AACCACTACAGTGGCGCGTCGTGCCTAAGGGGTTAAAATGCACCAGTATGTCACGAGAAAAGAGAACGTACCGTGCATTTGGAACGCGTACGACTTTCCGACGTTTTTAATCGGTCCCGTACGGGAGCAATGTTTCTCTTTAATTACAAAAGTATTTGCTTTGCCGTGAACCTCGACAGGCTGGCATTATCGGCGGCAATTTTTATATCTCAAAGAATGTTATCCCGGTGATAATGGCAGGATGTCTCGGTCGGTTCTCACGGGGTATCACGGAACGGAATAAATTGACTCGGGTAATTACCGTGCAATTAAAAGGGGTAGGTCGTTATGGGCGGAGTAATTAATTAACAGAAAATTTCCATACGATTCCGCGAATCTCGTTTCGATCCGCCGATCTGGATACACGAGCGCCTCGCGCGGGACTTTCTGTCCCCGGGCGTTTAATAATAAGTAACCGAGTGAAAATGTAACGCGATAAAAATCATCCGTCGCTGACAATGAATCGGCTTCTTGCCGGTTGTTAAAAATCTGGGGCAAGTTAACCGGTGATCGCGAGTGTAAAACGTGTCACGAGCAAATTGCTCCCCCGTTCCCGATATCGGCCGGGGGATCTATAACAATAACGGTCTCGATTACGTTTTCCAACACGTGTACGCTCGTTTTATCTCGCGACGAGGTGTCGGCACCGGGTGCCCGATAAATGCACGCCGAGCGCGCAGGTTGGTTGGCCAACGCCGGCGTATCGCCCTCGGCGAGAGTTGCGGCACTGAACCTCTCGCGCGCGTATAGAAAACCGGGCCCCGTAATACCATTCACGCGGATTAACCTTACGAATGGTATATAATTTTCACGTAATTAGTGGCCCCGCGGCTAGCATTACCGAACACACTCATCATAGTCCAGTTGGCTCGCTGGTTAATTCAATTTTACAGTCGCCCGAGCTCGCGGCTACGCGAGCCACCGACAAGCTCTCGGAATATTTCGCTTGTTTCAATTAACTCGTAACTCATAGCCCCGATACTCCCGATTCCTTGGATCTTTTCGAGTACGGCGAATATTCCCTGCGGTACGAGGTATTCGTTCGCCTCGGTACGGTCGAAGTTACTTTCACGATATTCGTTTGCTCGACCCAATTAACGCAACGAGAGAAATCTTTAACCGATTAACCCCATGAATTTCAAGTTCCTAAAAAAAAAGAATTAAGACCTATTAACCTCGTGCCTTCGTCGCGACTTATCTCGTTCCCCGCGTGTTTCATCGACGTCGTACCTAACTTTAACCGATCGAATTTCAACGTTTCGCGTCAGAGCTTATTGGACTGAATATGGCTCGGTTTTAGAATAAGTTTTCCTTTCGCTTCTTTCTCCTAAGTTTCTTCCATTCGAGTTGGCTACGTTTGGTCTCTTTTATTTATTCATTTATTTATTTAACCGATTTGCTGGCCGCTTATAGCGTATAGCCAAATGGTCTCTGAGGCCTGAACCTTTTTATTTATTATTTATTTATTTATTTATACACCGTTTTGCCAGCCGCACAATGCAAAATAGCTGGACGGGCTCTCAGATCTAGGTCTGTATAGCCCCACCCGGGGTGTTACAAAATAACGTAGTGTGCCACCGGGATCTATACTCAGTCCTTTGCTATACAACATCTATGCGGCCAAAGTTGGTGCTTTGGACAATCAGATTCAAGAGAATGTCTGTCTTTACATACGCAGATGACATCGCGATATTAGGTTGGCATAAGGATAAGATAAAAGAAAAAGAAATAATTGAAAAGGCCATAGGTAAATTTGGAGAACCTTTTTGTTTCTTCCTGCTTACTTCATTACTGTTTAAGTTTCATGTACGATCGCGTGTAAGGGTCGTTAAGGTTTCTAATAAATAATACGGATCTGCTGCCCAATAGGGCAAAAATTTACCTAATAGAGCTCAAATATTAGGTTATCCTACATGTATCTCTGCTCGCGCGGAAAGCGGAGAGGTCTTTTCACTCGACACCGATTTCCGGGAAAAGCCGCGGGAGGAAACGCGTGAATCGCGCGAGTTAATTACGATTATCCGCGAGGACTGGCGGGCGGTCCGTTCATCGGCGCTGTTATCTGCGTCCGGATTCATACTTATTTCAATAGCCAATTAAGCGATCATTGTAACCGTATGACGAGCCCGAGATAAACGAACCGCGCGATCGGAGAGGAAAGACGGCGCGGAGAAAATAAGCTTGAGACCGCCTCGAGTCGTAATTAAAACGAACGTCGCCGACGCGACGTTTCTTCGCCTCGCGGCGCGGCGTTACTTTCTCCATCGCAGAAAATCGCGCAACGGTGCGGCCAACGCCGGTGAGAAGTAATTTTCAAGCACTTGTTCCGACTGTGCTGTCTTGACGTCGCGGATTCCGACTCCGATCAGGACAAGAATTCGTTATGAATATCAGGACACAGTCATGTAAATATGTAGCCCAAATCGTATTACAAATGGAAAAATGGTCCATGGAGGTGCACTGGTTCAGATGACTTTTGCGATTAGGGAATTAATAATAATATGACCAGACGGCGCCGGTTACGGACTCCGACTCCGATCGGGACCAGGATTCATTATGAGTATCAGGCCACAGTCGTGTAAATGTGTAGTCCAAATCGTATTACAAATGGAAAAATGGTCCATGGAGGTACACTGGTTCAGATGACTTTTGCGATTAGGGAATTAATAATAATATGACCAGACGGCGCCGGTTACGGACTCCGACTCCGATCGGGACCAGGATTCATTATGAGTATCAGGCCACAGTCGTGTAAATGTGTAGTCCAAATCGTATTACAAATGGAAAAATGGTCCATGGAGGTACACTTGTTCAGATGACTTTTGCGATTAGGGAATTAATAATAATATGACCAGACGGCGCCGGTACAGATAATGGTTATCGAGCAGCATTGAAATATCCGCGAATTCTTACGTGCTCGGGGTAAATTCTGTTACGCTTATCGAGGCTCGACCGCCTGGACAAATACCCATTATCGAGCGCGGAACGATATTGGTATACGCTCGTTACGTAGCAACAATGGTTGGTTGTAAATCAAGGTAGCCGTTTAGCACCTCTGCTGATATCGGTTATGCCGGTAGATATATTTAACTCTGTGTCATCGATTACCCGTTGGATGACAACGATAAGATCTCACGATTTTTCTCTTCCGAGACTTTTTTTATCTTCGATATCAATTTCTAAAATGAAATGCACGTGTACGTACATGTGAAGAAAATATGCTGCGATGAAAACTAGTTCCGTGGGAAAGATAAGTGCGATTGATGCAGCTCCAGGTGAACGCGTTATCGTTGCCAAAAACGGAGGCTGACGCGGCTGGTTCTCCGGTGTATTGCGTTACGTGCTCGGTACACGATCCGCCCCCGCGTTTATCCTACGTGCGTTACAGACCGCGACGTTCGAATTCGGAAGTCGTGTAGGTGGTCTGCTCTGACTCACGATCGGAGTCTTCGCTCTCGGATCGGTTTCCAATCGTATCCGGCTTGACTCGGGTCAGGAATACTCCGCGTATGGTGTCAACGCTGTTACTTTTCATTTATACAATATTATTCATTTCCTGATCACAAAAGTCATCTGAATAGGTGACATCTCGAGGCACCTTCGTCGTTGAATCGATTCCTCATATCTACTGGGCCGTCATTTTTTTACCAAAAATACATGATCATTTATTCACCAGTAACTAGACAGAAAATTCTTGCCAGTATCCTGTGACCAGTTACTACCCATTCTCTGGCTGTAACAAAATGATCAGACATCTACTGGACCATCATCCTTTCACTAAAAATGTATGACCATTTATGCACCAATAACTGACCAGAATTTTCTGGCCAATATTTTATAGCTGGTTATCAACTACAAAATTGTAGCTAGAAATTAGTGGCCAGTTACTAAGCAATAACTAGAGTCACCTAAAAATATTTCTTCTAGGGCTTGTGTATACTCGTTTTCAATCTTTGTATAAATAGTCAAAGGTTTCAATGAACGCGTAAAAGCCAGTTCCTCTCTCATCGTTTCAACAATAGAGTACGATAACAAACTCGAAGAGATACGTGCGATTCAACGTTGGCGATTCATCGCCGGCGTTGAAACTGAACCGGAACAGGGAAAAAATGTAGCGTATTAAACGTTGTCAAGCAACATTGAACATCCGGACGAGATAATGCTATTTTTTTGTCGATGGAAATGAATCGGAGGCCAGTAACCTTGTCCCTTACCGCGAGATCTGTACGGGACCGTCAGGGAGAGCGGCTGGAAGTTCTCCTTGTCGTACGCCGGTAATGTTGCTGGCTATTCCAAGCATAAAACAGATTTCTTGTTCGCGTACAGAAGCTTACCGTTGTTGTAGACTTCCGCGTTGACCAGCGTTTCCTCGTCGTCTGTGTCCGGCCCGAGGGACACCGGGGTATACACGATCGAATCTCGTGCCCTCATTGTACCTCGATATGAGAGTTCTTCTCTTCCTTCACGATGCACTCATCAATGAACTGAAACAAAAAGCAAAAAGTCGAGATGAGGCTAGAGCGAAGAGAGACGCGGTGGAAATAAAAGTCGCGAAGTAGCGGTAAACCGATTTACTCGTTAGAATTCGAAACCTGCAGGGTGGCGTACGATGAGTCAGAGACCCAAATATAGCGTTCGCCGGGATTTCTTCACATTTTTAACGGAATTCGTCTCCTTCTCCTCTTTACGAAGTAACTACACGAGAACTTGTAAATTCCATCGTTTGCGAAGCACGCGGAAATTTAACTTGGACAAAAATTGTACGTAACAGAACGGCATTAATTTTTTGTACAATTTTCAAGGATCTCTGAACGGACACGCTCTTTACGTAAGTATACTCCGTCGCTAGGTACAATTCCTTTTTCTGTTTCCTTTTTGCCGATCGGACGAAAGCTGATAAATTCCGATCTCCGGCTACTCCTTCATTTGTACGATCTCTATCTCAGGTAAAACTTTTAATAATCTCTACACGGATGCAGATTCATTTTACTGGCCATACCTCTGTCGCGCTTATTGGCTTTTCATCGCGTACGTTCGCCGATAAGGACCGAGCGATGAATCCGAAATCGTACGTATCATGCGATTCGCGTCAGCCATAAACTTGCGATCGTTTTATGGAAATCATAAATAATCCCGCGGAAACTCGTCGATACCGTTACCTGTAATACGGGCGCGTGCGTCGAAACAAAAATTTCATTCCGCGTATTTCATTCGCAATAATCTCCCGACACCGGAACGGAATTCTTCCAACAAATTGATCCTGTTAATCGACCGTGGCCGCACCGACGTTCCAGTAGACCGGAAGCCGGATCCGAAAGGTTACTCGAAAGTTTTTCTTCAGGTAATAAAGGCCTAGTTTACTTTGAGTTTATTTATCCGTCAACCCGTTCGTTATCCCGTATGTTCCATACGCGATCCATTCACCGTCTGCTCTTCTGTACCAAAAACGGGTAACCCCTTCTTGATTTAACTCGAACCCACGTTCCCAAAGGGGAACTTAACTCCCCGGACGGTATGAACGTAAAGATGCCACGTAGCGTGGACGTAGCAACGATCAAGTCGTCACCCCACTTGAATCGACTCGAGAGATGCATTTATCATCGAACGAAGTATAAAAATCTAGTTGAAGAATCTCCGTGTCGCAAATTGTATTTTGATCTTTCAAGAAATTTCCCTGTAACACGGTAAGTACACGCGAGACGGCTTGGATCTATTTCGGGTCAGCGTCGCGCGACGTCTCGACGCAGCGGTAGACGTCATTCTTCCGAGATGCGGTCACCAACGATCCAGGAACGTACCAGCTGTCGATGCATAGTCTCGGTTCCGAACGTACAATCTCGCTGCGATCTAAATATTATCAAAAGTTGCCCGAAGTTTATACCGGTTCGCGAGATAACACTCCTCCAAGCGGTGAACTTTGATACAAAGTTGAATTCAAAACCGGAAGTAATCCATTATTAGACCGGAAGACAACGGTATGTTTTCGATTGTCCGTGTTAGAAAAACGTGCCGCTGGTCCTCTGTTTTCTTTCGCCGGCTAATTCAGGCGCATAATTTAGCCGGTCTTTGTGCCGGTCTGCGGCCGAGCAGCCAGAACGGATGCTCGTGTGTACACGAGCGAGACACGGGACGGTGGTTATAACCACGCCTTTAGGTTCGCTGGGGGTCTGGCCGCGTGGTGTGCGCGCCGGGACAAAGAGGAGGAAGAGACCGAGAGTATCTGCGGATTCATTTCTGCAAAACCGTTCCAGGAATCGATATTTTTAAACGGTTGCATTTAGGAGCGTCTGCGCTCGACGTCACCGAACCGTCTGCGGATCGATTTTCGTGGCAGGTACGCTTCCTCTTTTAACAATCGCTCGGATGGAGGGACACCGGGGAAGAAAAAGAATGGTTCTATTCTTAGGAGTCTCGCGACGGCTCTCTTCCTACGCCGCGACGATCCCAAATCAATTATCATTTATCTCTTCCAGTCCAAGATACATCTATGCCGAGTACAACGTGATCGAGTTCCATTCTTGCGCATCGATATGAAAATTCAAGCTGAAACAGGAAGCTGCGCGAAGCATGGCTGAATGATACAGTCTGGGGAACGATATAATTCGTAGTATCGCACGCGATTGTTGTAATTGATGCATAACGCTAACGACAGGATGCGTGTTTGCATCCGTTTTACTCTGGATCTTGTCAATGAGTTCTCACGAGACAGATCTCTCGTTTATAAAAAAAAATATGAGTCACGAGCATAACGAGTTCTCCCGTGATAAGACATTACGGATTCCTTTTTTTGCGCCGGTCACTTTGTAATTTTCATGCGAGATCTTAAATACAGGATCAACGCGACCTGAAACCTCACGGCAATTCTTGTCACCTACTAATTCCTGCCCTTTGCACTCCTGCACGTGCCTAACGGCGGGCTAACGCGACGACGCCGGAACTCTCGAGCCATCAGGGGCTTAGCCCTGTTACCACGTGGTTTATGTACGCACGCGTTGGGTCCAGAAGGTGACGAGAGCCCACGGAAATTGCTGGTAACGTTACTTCCTGGTTATATTTAGGCCTCTTGAAGATCGAATTTCCCTCGAATCCGCGATAAAGTTCAGGGTCTGAGGAATTTCGTCGGCACAAATCCGTTGGTACTTCGCTCCTAAGCAAATGCGTTTAGGGTTGCACGAGCCTTTAAATAAGCACATGGAAATCCACCCAGTAGTGGATATTTCGGTGTGTCGATGAATCTTATCATCTGACCGTTACGAGTAACTCGAAAATTATTCGACTATTTACTGTGTTCTTTTAGCCAGATGCTCGTACAGCCTTGACATTTAAAACGTCAGCTCAATCGTACGATCACCAATGGTTTTTCGTAGGACCAATAAACTTCCCTCAGAATACAAATATAGTATCGTTCAGGTGTTCACTATTTTCAGAGGGTCTTCAGAGGTTTTTCACCTCGGTTTTTATCTCCCTCGGACGGATGCTTCCCCTTGTTTCTAACGAGACTCCCCCATAGCGTAGACGTTAATGTGGGGCACGCGCGACCCTACGATGTGACGGGGACACGTGCGCCACTGTGTATGACATTGTCAAACTTACTTGCATCAGGGAACACGGAACATCCCGTCTAGGAGGTTTCTACTTGCACACGTGATTAATACGAGTACTCGGAGTCTGGCGACGAAAAGAGAACTCGCTTGCAACCGGAAGTTGCCACGTGCTCCGTTCTGATCGACCTTTTCTACTGTGGACCTATGAAAAGGTCTAAAAAATAATTTATTATTTTGCCTCCTGACATTTTCATTTCAAAAATCTAAAAATGCATTCAAATTATTTAATTTCAAACAATAGGATTAGACAGATGTGTAAAGCAACAAAAGAAATAGCGAATGCATGTATTAAATTAGCCCATAAGTCTCTTTCGGATCGTACATTAATTTCATCTAAAAAATTGGGAAGAGACCTTTGGGACAACCTAATATTATACATGGTCAGGATCAGAGTAAAGAACGTCTCAACGGATGAAAATAAAATACAATTGTTTGATCATTTACGATAAAAATGTCAATATTAAATAAAAGAAACTGTATCGTGTCGTCGAGATACCATGGACAAACATCGTTAAGCTCGGGGTAAAGCGCTTCGGTCCAAATTTCTTTCTTAGATTTTTCGTCGCGTACTCTTGTGGAGCCATTCATCATTTTTCTCGAAGGTTTGGTGACACGAGCACGCGCCACGAGAATCGCGGCGCGAGCGTCCGGCTGCTCGCAAGAGGGTGTCTACCGTAGGGACGCCGACAAAAATAGCGTGCCGACGCTGTTGTACTACCTACGGATGTAACCGGGCATCGATAGTAAGGGAAGAAGGGAAACCGGGATTTAGACGTGACGATCGCCCTTCGGCACGCGAAAGGGACGCTCTTCCAGGGATCATCGCACGGAGGAAACTCTATTTCTAGTACGAGGCCCTCGAGGCAACGCCTGATCCTCGATATCACGCGATGATATAAAATCTCTTTTCGCTTCTGTTCGTGGAAAACTCGTTCCGAGCGGATACGACTTTCCTGGGGTTTTTAGTAAGACGGAGATAACCGTTCTGCCGTAAAATATGTCTACGGATCAAACATGTTCTTGTAACACTTAAAAATTCAATTTATAATGCTGTTCGTCCGAATAGCGTGACTCTGGCGTGAATCGATGCTCGTAAGTTTGCCCGAAGAAAAAGGTTTTGTCGAAAATTGTAGCTCGTTCGAATTGCAAATTAACACGTGGCATTAATTTTCATTGTCCGACAACGAGAGCAAGGAATGAAGCGTAACGCGTGTAAGTGTAATGCAGGGCAGCAAGTGAGCATGCAACGTGTTCCTTATTGAGATAAAGGCAAAAACCGGAATTCTATCTTCAAAGGAGCAGCACAATTTTAGCCGTCTCCTCCTTAGGCACGCGGGGAACGCGATTCGGTCCGGAATCTCGAAAAAAGGACTCTTAAACGGATTCATCCTTTCACCGAGGTAATCGCCGATCGAAAGCTCGCCGGGTATGCAGCTTTTAAATTGGTGACTAGGTAGTAGCCAGCGGTGAGACCGTAGACAAAAGCTTACCGGCGTGCGTTTCAGCCTCGAAATAGCTGAGACGGGATGTCGACGCTCGGCTATCCCACGTTCCACGGTGCAACGACACTTTTCCCTTCTTCCTCCGCTTCTTCTTCTTCTTCTTCACCGTGCTCCGGCCTTTGTGCACTCGATTCTCGAGAAACGATTCTTACCGGGAATCTTCTCGCGTCAATTGAAATAAATTAAGTGCCCGGCGGGCGGATTAAATAAATATTATAAATAAACTGGATGGTGGGTGGACGCGTCGATCCGTGTAACCGTTTCGCCCCCGACCCTCCATTCAGAGGAACACCGAACCAGTCGACGCGTTTTCGACGACTGCACCACCACGTCGCCCCCCGTTCCAACCGAGCCACGAGCCACACGAACCTCCCGTTTCTCCAGGAGCTTTTTTCTTCCTATCCGCTTTCCCCACCAGACGCGCAGGGAGTTTCCCCTACTGTTTCCTATCCACGGGGTAGATACAGGCTATCGACGCGATTGCCTTTTCCGAGACCTCGATCAATTTCTCAGTAGTTTAACGTTACACCCCTATGGACATCCGAAAATACTTGAGGCGAATTGTAAGACAATTCGTTACGGAGTATCGAAACGTGCTCAGAGGCTGTTGGCACGTGAGTAAGACGTGCCAACGTATGGCTGACCACGAAGAGACGATTTCACTTAAACTCTGCCAGTGATACAGCCAACGAGCGATATGAGAACGATACAAATAGTGTGTCGCGGTCGAACCTCTATTTCGGGGAATAAATACCTTCAGCTATTTCTTGTGACTTCTTTAGCATTTTGCGTCCTGGTGGGTCGCGTATCCGCCGGAACCAGCGACGCATTTTTTTCCAATTTAGCCCGCGCCCCTCCCTCTCCTCAACGGGGAGCTTCACGAACGCATTCGATGGAAAAAATTCAAATGTATTTTTAATTATCGATCATTTTCATTTGATTTTCATTTAACAGTAAATATCTTTGGTATTCGCGAGGTAAGGCGATGACGAATGCGAGATGAAATCGATTATTTATTCGTTTGATCATGGCTCAGAAAATTTCACCGTAACACCCTCGAGTATAGTCGGCGCTATCCTGATTCGATGATTATCGAATGCCATGTTCCCTTCGAGGACGCGTTAACAAATATGCATGTCAATGAAATTTTGTTTGTTCTTGTACACCGGACCCCAGGAGCCGTACTTCTCGTTCTTGTTCGCCTGCTGTTGGGGTTGCTGCTGTTGCCCCGCGGGTCCGCCCTTCTCCTTCCTGGATTCATAAAAAAGAATTAAGAGCATTTTCAGGGTGAAAAGATTATTCTAACTCTACGAGCTATCTGCACGTTAATTGTTAAAGCTATCTGTGAGAAAATTGTGAGTTCACCGTACCTAACGCCCTCATAGTATCCTTTGATGTGGGTATTTGCGTGCACCATTCTGACTTTCTTTTACCTCGAGCCGAAAACGGGTTTGATCGGTGTGTTGGCTAATTTTCCAAATGTAGCTACACGAATGTGGCCTCTGACGCTAGCAGATACTACGCTTACTATCGATGTAGGGTGTTCTCGTTTTTCTTTACACCTTTAAAATATAATAATAATAATAATAATAATAATAATAAAAATATAAAATACCTTTTGATTCACGAGTTCTTGTTAAATTCGATACGCTCTCAGATACTTACTCTACGGCACGTGATGCAGGTGTACCAGAACTAATAATTCTAAACGATTTCCAGCGTTACCGCGTCGGCTCCCCTTGCGAGTTCGGAGATTCTTAGCGAGCCTACGGAAATAGGGAAATATCGAAATTAATTTAATTATTTTCGATCATAAAATCTCGAAGCTAGACTGATCTTAAAAGTGATCTGTATTAAAAATTCTAATAATCTGATCTATATTAAAAAATTTGTTGCTAGCGTTTCTGAAAACCGACGGCGAACCATATGTTGGAATAGACGAGGTAGAAAACCAGTTCTTTACCTAACACTGGGTAAGAATGTCGGGGAGTTGCCTTGACAATCCAAGATGCACCTCATCGACACATAGATGGTCTCGATTTTCACGAAACACTGCCCGATTTCTGTTCCAATTAACTCCAATTCTCTTCGAACTTCGCTGCGAAATTCTCCCCTTTATTCGAACGGATGAACGATAGAGAGAAGACGTTGAACACCGACGCGAAACCACCGGGAAGACTGCAAGAAACCTGCCGATTCCGTGGGTTCTTACATACTCTCCGAGTGTCCCCTACTTCGCGGGTTTAGCATCGATATCGAGTGGGGATCGGCTGAATGGTAAATTTTTAATAGATCCTCGTTTGTATCTCGAGACGATAAACCTCTGAGCAATGTGCATACATGAATTACCCATGCCCTTATTATTCATACAGGAAAAACGAGATCTATGAATTTTCCTGATCCACGAATCTGGCCGTGATGCGATTTTTCGCGAACTAATACAGTCACCAATTTTTACAGGTTTTATAATATATTAAACAAATATATAGGCATATTTCTTACGCTATTTCTTAAAGGCAAATAAACATCGAACGTCGCGTGTCACGAGTATAATTCTTTCTGTCCGCGGGAATCGTGCCGCGTTCAGACCTGAACTATTATCATCCGGTCTAGAGAAAACTACGCGTTGTCCCAGAGTGTGGAAAAATTTCTGGGAGCCCGCGCAACTGCTGAACTAACTTTAGGGTGAATAATGGGACACCTAATGGTCGTAAAGGGTCGCCCAATGGCTTTCACATAAATCAACGGGGCATCAATCTTCACGCGCCCGAAATCGACCCTTGCACGGGGAAAAATCGAGGAAAATCGCGATAAATAATTTATAACTCGCGATCAGCCGTCGATTTCGTGCTCGAACTTGTTGTCAACATACAACCTGACGGTATAAATTATACATTCAGGGGGAAATGAAAAAAATAAGGCGCGGAACTTGCATTTAAATACAAACTAGAATCTGACGCAACATCGATACGCGATATCGTCAGATTATTACTTTAGAATATTCAAAATTCTTCCGGAAAGTAGAGATTTATCAGTTTGTTTATCTTGAAATTTAGCTTCCAGCAATTTCTTTCCAAAATGTGAATATAGTTTTGAGTTAATAGAATTTTCTTTCTAATCCTACGAGGAGCATCGCCAACGTCAATTCCTACGAGGTGCGGTCTTCGAATCAACAACAGGATCTTCTTGCTGTATACAAAATATGTATTTTCATTCTGTTATCAACAATTAAATAAAATATACAATGTATAAAATAGAAATAAACATCTTGCGTACAACAATTCTATCTTGTGGAAAGAAAAACAGTTTATTAATATATATCTTATAATAATTACTTTTCAAGTCTGTCAATAAATGTTCTATTTAGCTTCTACCAAGGTCTGCTTCCCTGGACTCAAATTAATCAAACGATTCGAATTTTCAGCCAGCTCAGTGATACTGACTCTACCACGTTGTCTTACAAACTTCGCGACAGCTTCCAACTCGTCCTGAGATATATAAATAAATTTTCCTCGGTCGTCTATTACCCCTGTTAAATTCTCATTCGCCTGCAACTCCTTAATTCTATCTATTACGCTGGCCGTTTTCAAACCAAAATGCGCAGCTAAATCCTCAAGTACGACAATTTTGTTACGTTTAATGTGAAGTACAAATTCCTCCAACAAATTCTCCTCTTTCTCTCTGTCTTCCTGATCATAGCCCTCCTCCTCTATGCTAAACGCCGCTTTCATCTTCAAATATTCCTCGTGTTCTTTCCTCTCTTTCTCTTCTCTGGCTTTTCTTTCAGCCTCTTCCTGCTTCAATTCTTCCTCCTTCTCTTTCTCGCTCTGCTTGTCCCTTTCCTCTTGCAGAAGCTGCTCTCTCTTCTTACGTTCTTCCCTTTCCCTCTCAGCTACTTCTCTGTGTAACTTTCTCTCTGCCTTGGCTGCCAGTTTCGCCCTTTTCTTCGCTCCCATCTTGAAATCAGGCATCGGCTTCTCGTCAGCTTCGTCGTTCGCTTCGTTGCCTGATTCATTGTGATCTTCTTCAACCTGATGGCTGGTAGTGGCTTGCATACGACGCCTAGCATTTCTTTGACCCGCTGCTCGTCTCACAGGTGCTCTAGCCTGCGCGACTCTCTCCTCCGGCTTTGCTTGTTTCTTTGCTGTTATAACAAATGGAAAGAGACAAGCGTATCATATCTTCCCTGTTATCTTTAGACAATTCGCACGATTAATACTAGACCACCGAAGGTTCAATGTAACAGAATTGAAGGTTAGAAATTGAATTCGATTCGAGAGAAACAAATGTCTCTCGATTAGACGAGTGAAATTATGGATAGACAAGGACGTACCGGATCTTCGTCCTAAGAACACCGTGCAAACGATAATCAGGACAACAATTAAAACAGCGAGAGAAACCAACAACGTGACGTCCATATTTTTATTTACTACCCTTTCGATTGTCGAGAAAGTAAATATCGATAATGCTCGGTGGTACAGTGGCGCCGCGAGGCTACGTGCGTAACCTCAAAGTTGTTTTCGAAGGTGACGTGTGTCGTGTCAGGGTTACCCTTAAAACTTTCTCCGCAAATTAATTTCTGATCAGCGTGTCACCAGCATCGTGGTGTATGTGATCATGTTAAGATACATCGGAACGCTTCTCGTGCTCCTGTGCGTACTCGAATACAGCACGGGACTCTATTTTCATATCGCCGAGACAGAACGGAAATGTTTCATCGAAGAGATTCCGGACGAAACCACAGTATTAGGTAAATATTCGAATGATAAGCGTTCACGTTCTCTACTTTTGAACTCACCTAATTGTCTTCCAACAGTCAATTACAAAGTTGAATTGTACGATCCGAGAACCGGCGGATTTGCACCCAGCACGCCCGGAATGGGGATGCACGTGAAAGTTCAAGATCCAGATGATAAGATGATCCTGTCGAGAGTGTACAGCTCGGAAGGAAGATTTTCCTTCACTTCGCACACGCCTGGCGAACATATCATATGCCTATACTCTAACAGCAGTTCTTGGTTCAGCGGTACACAATTGGTAAGACGGAAGACATAATTGTTAATAACTGATCTAATATCTGTTAATATCTGTCTGATCGAATTCATTTGGCAGAGAGTACATCTGGACATTCAAGTTGGCGAGCATGCTATAGATTATGCTAACACGGCGCACAAAGAGAAGTTCTCAGAATTGCAACTGAGGATACGTCAGCTTCTCGATCAAGTCGAACAAATAACAAAGGAACAGAATTATCAAAGGGTATTTGTTTCTCTTTAAACTGATCTCAAAGAGTACATAATTATTAAGCTGTGTCCTTGGTGAAAGCAATGTTTGAGAGTTGCTTTCTGAGAGACCACAGCTTTAAATTGAACGAGCAAACAACTATTTCATATCGCGTAAGAATTCGCAGTTTAATTATTATATCATTTATTTGCAGTATCGTGAGGAACGTTTCAGACAAACATCTGAGAGCACACATCGACGTGTTCTGTGGTGGTCTCTGATTCAAACAGTGGTTTTATTAATCATGGGCGCATGGCAAATGAGACACTTGAAGAGCTTTTTCGAAGCAAAGAAACTGGTATAATGTAAAGAAGTACTTCAGATTTTGTCATCTTTGTATGATACTCTCATTGTAATTTATTTATAATAAAAGGAATGTCAAGAAACAATCCAGTTCATATATAGTTGATTCGAAAGTTCTAAGTCCTAATTTATAAGAATTGAAGACTAATATCAATTCATCGCGATTTTTTAGATTCATTTGCACATGAAAATGTGTCTTAAGTGGTGACCCCAACAGAACCACTCCAATATCCCCCACCACTTCTCCTGAAATCTCACAACACGTTGCGACGTGAGTTATTGTTAATTTGTTGACAACGTCCGAAAATTGTTGATAACATTTTTATTAGCTCCGAATAGCAGAAAAAAAACATAAATTGGGAGAAACAAATAAAGTATAATGTTTTCTCTACGACAAGTACTTCGATGCGGAGCAAGATTGGTTCTCGCGCGAGAACCTATAAACTTACATCAGATCCCGGTGTTTCGAAAAGAAATATTGAACGTCGAGAAAATTTGCGTACGAAGTTTCCTTCACACAAAGACGAACTCTTCCGAAGAACCGAAAGAAAATAAGGAGGAACCCGTCGAGAAAAAGGTGCTGGGTAAAATGGAGCAGAAAATGAAAATAATGTTCACTTGCAAGAAGTGTAATTATCGAAACGGAAAAATGATATCGAAACTAGCTTATAACAAGGGAGTAGTTATTATTCGTTGTGACGGATGTAAGAATAATCATTTGATAGCAGACAATCTTGGTTGGTTCCATGAATTAAAAAACAAACAGAACATTGAGAGACTGTTGGCGGCGAAAGGGGAAACCGTAAGGAAGGTGTGTAACGACATCGACGGGTACATAGAGGTGATTGCGAAAGCAGAATACGATTTGATACAACATAATAAAAATAATTATACACCTGTCAGTGATACAGACAAGGTAGACGTTAAAAACGACAGAGTCGGGCCTAAGGAAGAAACGTGAGGAGTAATCGATAAAGAGCCAAGGCGTATATATATATGTAAACGAATATTTAGGCAAGTGTAAATATTTATAAATTTATTGAAAACTATCTGTGCCATGTAAATCTAATATTAAACGTAATAGAGCTTGGAACTTGGAGCTCGAGAGTGTTCCATTTACTTCTTCGAATTACGTTTAAGACAAACAACATTGTTTATTTATATTAACACTAGTATGTACATATAATATCAACAAAACAGATCTTGGCACATGTTCGACGATTGTATGGCCCAGTTGAGAAAGCATTACTCAGATATCGGTAGATATGTACATAGCACATTTTTTTATAAAAAGATTTAACGGTACAACATATGAGCTACAATTGAATCTTTGATTAAAATGTATAATACATATGTATATATAAAATATATAGTACAAGAAACAGAAGGAATGACTTGTGGTTTCTTCCTTATCATGCATGTACACATCCTGTCAAATCTCTGTTTAAAATATTAAATATCTCTGAAGGCACAACTTCTGTTGAACTTGTAACAATATTATATAAAACACTATTTGCGATTATAATAATATAATAATGTCAAATATCTCTAAGTACACCTGATGTCGAAATAGCATGCAAATTTATATAGTTAAAAAAATCCTTGTTCACTTTATAAGGCACTGCACTTTACTTTATTGCAATCAGTCCGTTTGATATCGACTCGATTCTAAACCTGATTTTCAGCACTATTGCTAGTATCTATCAGGCATTAAAAAAACGTTATCAGAATATGTAAAATCATTTTGTATCTAAAATAATTCTCTCTACATTAATTGACAGTGATTAAGAAGACTAGTATTCCTTAAACTGATCTTTCCGCCGGCGCGCTTTAATAATAAAATTATAAAATATCAGAACTTCTCGTTAATCGGAATAATAAAAACTTACTCTAGTCGTACCGCGGACTAGTATTATTTCTTTAACGCTTTCGAGAATTAAGAATCTCCAAAGTGACGCTTAACGCTAACCGCTATAAAATGGAATTATTTCGAATCTTTTTTTTTATACCCTTTTTGGTTTCGACACGATCGCGTATTCGCTATTATTAAAGACCTTGTGCTTTGGACCCACGCTGCTACCGCTGGTAGATGCAATCTCGGAATGATTCATTTTCTTTCGGATAACACCGTATCCGAGATGACTGTCGTCCGCCAATCTGACGGCGGACATGTCCTCGACGATATCGTAATTGGACCACGCGCTATTGTTATCAGCCGCGGAAGACACGTTGGAATGCGAATTTTGCGACGCGCTGTTAACGTTTAGAAATTTATACGCACCTTTTTGGCTCAACTTGGTCGCGGAGCCGAAATGTTCTAACTTATCGTAACCCGGCTCGTCGTTCGTCTTGCCAATCGCAATCGAATTAATCGACGCAGGTATCGGACTGTCCGCTACACTAGATTTACTTTTTACCGAGGCCTGCGACGTCGCGAGCACTGTTTCATAATTAAAATCGTCCCCGTTCTCTTTATCCTTGTCGCCTTGTATCAACGAGTTCGTTCTCTCGGTGTGATGTATGGTATCGATACCGTGCGTTTTCCAAGCATCGTTCCTCACTTCTACCAAATCGTAAGGATGTCTCTCCTCATCATCGAGTATAGAACTTCCTATCGTCCTCTGAGACATTTCCGGCGAATTTTCACGATTCAACGATTTGTATTCTAAATCCGAATTCTCCGAGTCTACGCTCTTCTTATCCAACAGACCCATGAAGACGTATTTTCTTGGTGGTTTCGTCGGTTTCGGTTTAATCAGGGACGAGGAGGGTTTAGAAGACAAGCTGGTGTCCAAATTCGACGAACTACACGATTGCTTCTGAGAATTTTGCGGCGAAAAATCAATGTCGATTAAATTTCCCGAGCTGTTCGGAGATGGAGGTAAAGCAGCTCGGGACCCAGCTTCCATGGACAAGGCAGCGTGATACTGAGTATCGTTGCACTCGATACTGGGGCTGCCCTCTTCGTTCATCAGCTTCTTCATCGATCTCATTTTCGAGTACATACAGCGAAAGATCTCCTGTTGGCTACTATGTTCCAAACGGAAGGAACCCTCTCCGGATTCACATTTCCTTCCAGCTTCGAAGATGAATTTCCCGTCTTTATAACCGTACCTTCGTATGTATCGATACGGCCAGGTAAACAGTACCGCGTCTCCGTCCATTAGCTTAATATCCGCCGCAGCTACTACCAAGGTATAATTTCTGTTCTCCAAGCCGCATCGTTTCGACGCGTCCGTTTCTACGACTTTGACAGAGAACACTCCCTCCCCACTGGTACAGTACAGGTCATTATTTTCTTCTATAGTTTGATTAGACACGCTATCTTTAAACGCTACTAACTGAAACGCAGTGATCCAATGACTCATATCGGACTCGGAGTAACATCCGAAGTAATGGATACCTGACTTAGTCACAACCTAGATTTCAAACAAACAACGTACAGAAAGGAATCATCACGCGTTGACCATACGACTCCTCGTCCAATTTTGACTTACCGTAAACACGTGTGACTGGTTGCTAGGTGCAATTTTGATGCATGCGTCCAACGTGATGATACGCGGGGCATGCAGCTGCAGCACAGCTTCCTCCTGGTTGTCATAAATTTCCACGCGTTTGATGCCATAGTTGCTGGTCCTGAACAGCTGACAGAATCTCTTGTGCCAAGATTTCTGCGACAAGTACAAAAGTCCTTCAATAAAATTAATGTAGATTAACAAAAAAGAAAATGCGGATTTCCTGTATGTCATGATCGCCGCGTTCGAATGATTCAAGGATGACGTGTACCCGAGGCGATTCAGCGTCTAAAATGTCTGGATTCGCGTCCCGACTTTCTAGGTTATTTGCCAGCAACGATCGTTAACAACAAATAACGCAAAGCGTCCCCACGTTTAACCGTCTGATCAGTAAAATTCTACGAGGCATTCGCTCGTCTACGATCTTGGAAACACGGAAATCGCGTTTGTCCGTAACGAGATTAACCAACCTTGAGTTGGCCCAACATTCCCTGCGGTGGTAACAGCAGGATACCTTGCAGCAGAGGTTCCTCGGGCTCCATTGTGCCCCGTGAAACATCAGCAATCACTACGATCGTGCCTTCGTTCCTCTAGATGAATTTCGAAAAAGGTGAACCCTTCCACTTTCACTCCTGCTTTTTCTTTCCGTCTGCGATATTCCTCTCACTGCGCGTCTGCTCCCGAACGTTGCTCCGTCGTTCACGAACGGTCTGACAGTTTTCCCGTGCACACTCAACCCATCATAATGCACGGTGCTTGACATCTCACAAATGTTTCAAGCACTAGTCAATTTCCCACGGGAAAGAGAAAAAGTGCCTGTGCCTGTGCTCGTGCTATATAAGCGAAGAAAAGGAAGAGATCTTCTCTTTATGCCTGCATGCCACTACACACGGTAAATGCAGTTGCAGCACGTCGCGCGCGACCGGCCGATACGGCGACACCACTGATACCACCCAGAGGTGCCAGATTGAGGACGGGAGCCATCAAAATCAGCCCCTCCACTTACGTACACTATCGCACAATGTCTGCATTTACGTGCTCCGAGCTCAGATAAACTTCGATCAGTAGAGAGAGAAGGCGAGACATTAGTCCGTCACTCTTGCACCTGCTAAACTCACGGAGGGAAAATGTGAATGCTCATTCTCGGGTGTCTGGCATGCCAAATTTGAAAGTACTGTCTTACAAATTTCCAAAAGGCCACATTCATCCATCGAGATGCTATTAAAGAATGGTAGCACATGTAAATGTTGGAACAACGAACGGATTGTCTGAATGAACTGCCGTCGAAATCAGAATCATATCCAAATGAACAATTAGACTTCTTCGCTTCATATCGCATCTGAGGCTTTGGAATCAAGGCGAAGAAATATAGATGAAGGGAAGTAAAGATTTTCGAAGATTAGGATTTATGTATCCATTAATACAATCCGT